>DWAJ01001734.1:0-20741 GCA_018238005.1 Eurema mandarina | reverse complement strand
CTCTCAATTGATTCTTGACAAGTGTATGAAACGCGCCATATTCCTCCCTTTTTTCTAAAATCGGATGTATCCAAAACCTTACTTCCCTTTTTTTTCTATTTTCTTTTTCCTATATATGTAATAAGCACCTATAATCTTTTTTTCGTAAGAAAATTCATGACGCAGCACGTCCTACACAGCCCGAGTAAAAAGCGCTACTAGCCAGTACTTACCAATGTCTCGCGCGGTGATTTTGCCGTATCATGTACAAGCTAGCACGTTTTTTCAACCGTACGGCTTACACACCGTACGTTTGAACAACCGTGTAATGGAAAAGAGGCCTTAGCCTTAATTTGCTTCTGATGTTTTCTGTAAATGCGTAGTAATATTTTAAAACTAAAACATGACCTCGTGAACAGTAAGTTACAATAGTAACAGTCCTGGGTCGTTAGCAAACGGATCCGTAGTTAAGGATTAATTACTAGCAAAATGTCTCACCCAACGGCGGAACGTTTTCTTAATTGTTTTTTAATTTTACCTGCTTGTTGCTACAGTGGCATTTATTTATGTTATTTTAAAACGTGTATACTAGCCACGAACTGCGGTTTTACTGGTGTAGTTTCTGTTTCCGTGCCAACACCTGGATAAAAATATTCTACCTATTAATTCAGGATCTTATCTACCTTTGGTTGTTTTTGTGTAAAAGTGGAACAAACATATATCCTCATAAGCTTTCGCGTTTACTTTAGTAAGGATTTTTTTTATTCTGTGAAGTGGTGAGACGAGCTGAACGCCCTCCTGATGGTAAGAGAAATGCCAGCCCATAACCAATGCAGTGCTACCCATAACTTAGATCCGGGCAGGGGATATATTGACGCTCCCCACTTCGAGTCATAAGATGTTAAGACTCATTACCCCATTAATCACGCTGGCTACAGTGCCCTTCAGACCGGAGCACACTGACATTTGCACATCACTGTTCAAGCAATTGAATGTCTGGCACTGTGGGGGTACCCATCTAGTCTCCTGCAAAAGAGACCTACCCCCTGTAAAATTTGGTATTTTCAATAATACAGATCAATTTTATAAAAAATGACAAGTCCAATTAGTTTGAACTTAATAGTTGAAACGCTATGTTATTACGTAAGCTTTGTACCTACTCTGTATAAATTAAAGATTGATGATAATGGAAACAATAGTGTACTGTTTTGCATCCATTAACCGGAATGAATGATAATTCAAACAAACGTTGGAATATCGTTGTGTTAACTATACTGGGTCTGAGTACTCGAAAGACTATTTAATTTAATTCATTTATAAAACTGTATTACATAATAATAATAATAATTCTTCATTTTTCTTTCTTAAAGAAAACTTATAACTTTAATTTTTCAAGACTACAAGGAACCGTTTGAGTATACAGTTTAAATTTCAACTTAATACCTTCATATTTCAACAGACAAACAGACAGTGTCTGTTTGACAGATAGTCAGATTGACAAACAACAAGGTTATCTGGTAAATGATCTGTTTTTCCTTTTAATTACAAATGGATTTTGTATATACAGAGATTTATTCCCTACAACCCCATAAATTTAACTCTCAATAGTATTAGTATGGACTAGCTGTGACCCGTGGTTTTACCCGCGTTGTGCCCGTTCCCAGGGCAATACCGGGTTATAAACTATTACATGTGTTAATCTAAGGTATCGCCTATCTCCATATCAAACTTCAACTAAATCGGTCCAGCCGTTTTTGCGTGAAAGAATAACAAACATACATCCATACATTCTCACAAACTTTCACATTTATTATATTAGTAGGATAGCATAGGATAGGACTAGTTTAGATTAAAATTATCATGCAAAGGATGACGCAGCTCGTTAGTGGGCAGAAAGTTTTGACAAACGGCAGTGGACAGCGACAGTGGAGTATATCACGGCTCCTGTCATAGCCAGCCGCAGCTAAGTCGCATCTTTTGTGCCACTAAATTCGAGCAGTTTATCGTTTTTATAGCTATATAGTGCTTTATAAAATGTCCTAGGACTTAAAATGAAGGATCAGTCATTTTCTAAACTCTCAAAATATGCAAAAATCTTTGACAAAAAACAGTTGACAGTGACATTCAAGTATATTTTGCAATAATTTTGCCATTTATCATTCTCAACTGACTTTAAAATAGGAGGTGATTTTAAATTAGACGATTTGGTCCAATCCTGAAAATTTATGAAAAACTTATGACTTTCGTGAACAACTATACAAACATGATAAATTTGCATTTATTGCGTCGTTACATTACGTTATATCCATCGTGATTTTTTATCAAAATGTTCAATACCACCTTATATATACGACTTGAGAAATGACTTGTAAAAGTTATTACTAGTATTTTTTTTAAACACGGTTGGTTATGTAATACATTTGTACGTCAAATTATTTTATTCCTGCTGCCTTAAGCATGTCGGAAGTTTTGACAAACAGTGGACAGCGTCAGTAGACTATATCACGACGCCTGTCATCACCAGCCGCAGTGTCACGTTGCATCCTCGCACTAGTAAATTCAAACACTTTATAGTTTTTACTTACTCCTTTAGTTATGTAATCATATCAGAAATCTCCTCTAACTCCGTTTTTGGTTTCACAATTTCATATACAATTGGATAAATAATTAATTGTTGATTTGAAGACAAACGTTGCACAAAGAAATTCAAATAACAAAAACACAGGATTTATGAACAACTCTGAATTTGTATAAAAAAGATTATTTCGAAATATGTCAGACAAACAAAATTCATTGTGAATTCATGTTCATTGAAGAAGGAGGCCCTGCTTTTATTGAGCGCATACGCCAACTTTCCATTAATACATAATACTTAAATTGTTAATTACTCTAGCTATACTTTATATATTTATAAGTCCGTGGCAAAGTCAAAGTCAAGCCAAATATATCTTAATATAAGCGGGGAACGTCAATGTAGTGTCCCCTTCCCTGCTTACCATCAGGAGGGCGTCCACATCGTCTCACCACTTCATAGACTAAAAAAAATACAACTAGGCTACATACACTTCTAAGACGAAGACACTATTTTCACTATTTAGATAACAGTTATAATACTAATTATCAAATTAAACTTTTAAATACACGTACGAAATTTTAAACAAAAATATTAATTTTGCACACGTTTTTAAGCTTATACATTTGCCTGTCAAACGATGCAAATTAATTGAGATATTCAAGAGGTGACACTTCAGGTTTTTATATTGATGAATTAATTTGTTCGAAGTGAATTTTAATTCCATTTATATTCTTTAGCGCTAGAGCGATGTCAAGTTTGTAAAATAGGTCAAGTGCCCTATTATAAGTCATATTAAGTTATATTACAAGTTTCTACTATAGCGGGACAGGTAGAACATTTAAAGACGTTGGTTTCTTTACTTACATTGTAGTTATTTGTAATTGTTTTGCTATGATTCGTTTATAATTGGCGATTAAATAAGATGTTATCATCATCTATGAATTGTTTAATCGGCTTTAAAATTATTTATATACCTATATTGTTGTTACTGCTTTTAGTTGAAAGATTCGACTTCTTTTATTATTAATCCATACTAATTTAATAAATGGGAAAGTGTGTCTGTATGTTTGACTTTCTTTCACGGCAAAACGGCTGGACCGATTTAGTTGAAATTTGATATGTAGATAGATGATACCATGGATTAAAACATAGGATACTTTATATCCCGGTATTGCGCGTAAAACCACGGGGAGCGGCTAGTATTTTAATGCATGAAGATTTAGTATTTAGAATCGTATTTTAAAACAATTTGATATACAATTTTTTCTATAATAATCAAATCAATGATTCTATGGTTCTACCTTTTCTTTTTTCGATGTAACATTCGATGATACTTATTTGTCGCAAAGTATCACCTAGCGTGGGACCTCTAAGAATTAAGCGCCAAACGGTTCTTAACTCTCTCAAGGAACAGAATAAAAGAATTCTTAAGATGGTCACATTCACTTTGTCATCAAAAGATATGCTAATGTTAATTGAACTCGTGGAAAAAATCTATTATAACCAGCTCAGTATTTTATGATGTCAAGATCAAGGCTTTTGGTATTATCACAAAATTCCATAAAATTTTGGAAGTATCTATCAGCTTGATATTTAATTTATTCTTTTTTAAAAATCACGTAAAACTCCTGTTATATCAGTAAATAATAAAAAAAACAATTAAGGTATTTTCCTTATATATTTAGCTTTTATTTTGGATTCTTATTCCTCAATGGAACTATATGTTAGAAACATAACCCTTAATTAGTTTCACAACGTTTACTATTTTTTAATAATTATTTCAATTTATTTACAATATATCAATCAATCAATCAAAATCAGCCTATGGTTGTCCACTGCTGGACGTAGGACGTATTTACAAAATATGATTTATATAAATTCTTAAAATATATTGTATCCACAAAGATGAATAACTTTGTGTAAATAACTAATGTGAGCTTAATATAAGCTTAATCGGAGACATTAAATAAGTAATTTACTTGCTCATTGAATGTTACAAAAAACCTTTTCAAAAACAATCAACTGCTCATAAACTTTTCATAAACATACGATTCTCAAAATGAACGAACTCACGATGTAAAGTTCCTTGAAATTGCTAATATCCTACAAAAATAAGGCGAGTCTCTAATCCTCCAATGAAAGAAAAATGAAACCCTTGCGACAGAAGTCATAAGAGGGACCGTGCTATTTATCTTGTTGACAAATATCGGGTCAAATGCGACGTCCTTTGTTTCAACATTCGAAATCATTAATCATTTTTATGTTTGTAATTAATAAGAGCCTAACGATATTGTTTCTTATAACATGATGTTAGCGAATTATTTCTCTATATTGTTCGGCCATCTGTTAGTTTATTGTTCATCGTTTTCGCTGTTTCTGTGTCGTCCCGTTTATTGGTCGGTTTCGATATAAAATATTTATTGGTTGCGCTCGAGGCTTATGCTTAGGAAATAAACAATAATGATTTGTTTGGAAATAACATTGATACCATATTACATGTATGATTTGTCGGATTAGATATAATTGAATAAATAATATCTGAAGTAGGATTGAATTGAAAACTTTAGGTCATTCAAATGCTTCTAATAAAATGGTAATTTGTTTTATTATGTAATCTAGCGTTAGCATCGGTTTTGTATTAAAAAAAATGCTTGAATGAGAAGTGGATAAAGCAAATCACTTTTGATTCCATCGACGCGACGTCAACGAAGTTTGCTTGGCTTTTTATATTTAGTATCATAGTAGCGCGGGCATTTACATAAGACGAGCGGGAATTGTTTATTTGACATTTTTGTTTATAAGCTCGAGCTATCATACATCATTTAATAATACTCTAACTCGTAATTGAAGTAAACAACGTCGTATTAGGTCCCGTTGTGGGGTTTTGGTCGGTAGAAGTCCGACATAGCCCATGGTCCTTCCCCGAGGTCCATGGGTATTCTATGAGGATTTCTCCACTATAAAAAAAGGACCCGTTGTTTCGCATATGTTTCCATGCTAGCTAGAATTCGATACGATAAATGAAAGCACGATACGCTAACGGTAAAATAAGGATTGTGATAATGTGAGTTAAAAAAATATTAGTCAAACAAATTTTAAATCGGTTTAATATACAAACTTACTCCTTTTTATATGAATTGGGTAATAGTTTTTCAAATACACATACCTAGGCCTTATCGATAGTCGCTTTCTTAAGCAATGAAGGCTCATCAGGACCTCTCCCTTCTTTACCGACCTATTAGTTTACATTTTGAAGAGCAATCTTTCCCCATCATTAGGTAAGAACAGGTGTTTTTTAGGTTAGGCTGAAGGCCGATATCGTCCACTTGTAATGTAAAAATATAACCTTCTATATTAAATAGATTATGTTATCCCAAGTCTTGAACTTTCAGGTTACAGTTTAATACCTTTTTTTCGTAAATATTTTTTATATCAATAAATCTTACATTAAATTACAGATGTATTGACCATTAATATTTTGAAATTAATTTTATTTAAATTAAAATAAATGAAACCTCTTTAGTACTGTGGCGTATACTGTAACAGTATAGCTGTATAACTGTATAGAGATAGAAAGTATCCGTATCTTAGTGACCAAGTTCAACACATTTCACATCTATAATATTAGTAAAAAGAAATATTTATTTACTTGTAGATAATAATAAAATCTTTTATTTTAACGTTGCCGCGTCCCGGGGTTTAATCCAAATTTATCAATCTGTTAGAAAAAAACACATGAAAATCGGTTGCGTAGTTTCAATGATATAAGCATACATACAGAAAAACCAAGTTTTGTGCTATATAATGATGTACTATAATTCGCGTTCGATATTGTCCTTTAATTATATTTAACGTTAATTAACTCGCTTCTATTCCAAGCTTACAAACTAACTTATTCATTGATTAATTAAATCCTTACTTTGATCTTGCATTAGAGCATTCATTCAAAACGTTCAATGAGTTTCCTTTTATATATTAATGTTGAAAATTAATGTACGTCGTTTCTTTGTTAATTTGCTCCATTTGATCTCAATAAAAAGTTTTATTTAAAAATTATTATACATTAATAACTTTTGGAAATTATTTTCTCACCACATACTAGTGATAGAAATAAAATAAATAAATAAAAATAAAAAACACTTTATTGACAAAAAAGAAACACACAGAAAATAACTACAATAAACAAAATACACAATTCAGTCAATTGGCGGCCTTATCGCTAGGAAGCGATATCTTCCAGGCAACCAAAAAAAAAGAAGAAAAAAAAGATAGAAAGTACAAGCTATAGGCCATTTATAATAATACAAATGCATATTAACACTATCATTCCATTGGTATGATTATTATTATGAAAATTATTATTTTTTGATATATATTAATGGTGAGATTGTTGTGTCATCATAAAACGACTTAATTTAAGAAATCTTTACTACCTACAAAGATGATTTATTATTATTAAAGGTATAATAAACTTTTGTAGGGCACTGTACGCGTACTTGTTACATAAGATGGGCATATACGAGATATAATTCTATCTACGATTATAATTATATATCCAAAGTATCGGAATACGTAGATGATATTGAGACGGGATCCCATGCAAATTCTCTATTTATTCACAAATAACATCGTCCGTCCCTTTGACAAGGGTCAAATACCGACGTTCCATATTTTCACACATTTTTTTGTCAAGTGGACAGTTTCTACCTCCATATATTACGCGAAACGAATTCGTAAAGGGTTGATTTGTATAATGAACCCAGAGGTATGATGAATTGGCAGAGACGTGGATCTTTGGGACACGGATCACGTGGACAAATATTTCCTGCTGCGTCAGAAATCTATTTTATTTCAGAATCACTTTGGTATGTTAGAAATTTATGTATGACGTCATATTTATAGGTATACGGTATAAGTTAGGCGTTTTCTTTTCCATATATGAGCTTGTTTTTCTTTGTGTGATTAGTTTTTAGTTAATTTCTTTAAAATCGAGTTGTCTGTTGAGATACATATAATGTGCTGCTTCTTAGCGTATTAAAAATCACTAGATGCATTGCTATACCTATAATACTATAATTAAATTTAAAGTGTAGTTTATTGTCTTATTGTTCAGTTATGGCATAGCAAATTTAAATTGACTAATTTCTTGAAATAAGTCTCGCCATATCAATACCGCATAAACCGTGGCGCAAGACACAACTAGTTTAAAAATAAAACATCCATTTAATAACTTACTTTAAAACATAATATAATAAAATACATCAATCTTATACATATAATAATTTATATTATTATATGTATAAGATTATTATATGTATAAGATATATTATTTATAATAATTTGTATAATAATTTCAAAAGTTTTAGATAGTAATTCTATACAGAGATGTAGGATAAGTGAGAAATATATTCTAATGATAAAAGTTATATCTAATAATTCAATTAGCAATGCTTACTACAGTTACTTACTACTAAAGTATGTTTGCAATTAATGTAAAAGACGTAAGTAATAAAAGAATTTCAAGCGTGTTTGTAAAAATATTTTATCTCTCATCGCAGACAAATTCTTTTCGACATTTATTTTTGTCTGAGGATTGAATTTGAAAAGCAATTCGGATCTTTTCTCTTGAATCCTTTGATATTTGTACCTCGATCCATCGTTTTATCTTAATTGAAATCGTAAAGTTATGTAAAGCCACGTGTTTTATGCGTTCAATGTAAACGTACTCGTACATTCCACGACGTTTCTTAAACAATTGCTTTCGTTTTTATTATTAAATTCTTGTTGCTTTTTTAGCTGCGAATTATTGGCTTGGAAGACGATGTTTGCTTCACTAGTAGGTATTTCATATACTTATTGTAAATTGTAAAAAAGGTCATTGAACTGAAAGAACACGCAAACTCAATACAAACTAATTAATATCCCTTTATAGGAAACTCGTGGCAACTCAATAGAACGCGTTGGAGCACTCACCAAAGCAGGTTATTGTTGGCGTAAGCCAGATTTAATCCATAACATCACCAATTGATTTCAATTTGACCTAAACAATGGAATCTTTCGCGTCAGCGCATCATTATCCGTGAAATTATTAATTCGAGAATGGGTTGCGATAAATCGGGAGGCAATCCCGACGAATTTAGCCAACGAAATGGTCTGTTTTGTTTGAGAACATCGTTATTCTTGATGAAGTCTATTGTTTTGGAGTGCGGAGTCAAAATGGGAAGGATTATTCATTTCTCCCGGCGCCATAAGGCAGCTCTTAAAGTTTTGAACCCGTTTGATGATTCTTGGTAAATTCTCACTCATTCTAATGGTACGGCGCGAGTGATCGATTTCTGAGCTATGCTGCTTTGAAGAATTAAATTAATTTTATATTTTAATATTTTTTTTTGTAATCTACAATTTTATGAATTGGATTTTGATTGAATGGAAATTTTTTATTCATTAAAATGTGATTAAAATACTTGAACAGGAAAATTAGACGAGAATTGAAAGTTATTCTAAAATGAAACATTTTTTATGATTTCATATCTTAGTTTCTTTAATTAAATACCGTATAATAGTCGTACCCCTTGGTTTTACTTGCACTCTATCTGATGAAAAAAACCTCATGAAAATCGGTTGCGTAGTTTTAAACATTACAGCATACATAAACAGAGAAAAGAAATCGACTTTATTTTATACTATGTAATAATAATCTTATGATGCTTCAATGAATAACATTACATTTTGATTAATAATTTTTCATTAAATAACAATCACTTAACTATACCTATGTAGTAATTTATATAATCCATGAACATTCCAACCGAAACGTTAAGCTGACAATTTGCGAAGTCCAGTAAGTATTCTCAAATGGCTTAATTATTTTAATTTCAATGTTGGCCGCATTATCACTAGCCTCATCCATTTTGTTGTAAGAGTGACTGGATCATATTGACAAGGAACCCCGAACAAAGCTCAAAGAATGTCGAGTTGAGGGCAGCCATCTGGCGTCTGACATTGATTAATCGATCAAAACTACGGATACCTAAGTGACCTTTTTTAAACTAAATCCTCATATTATAGTTACGTTTATCAACGTGTGTAAGATCTGATGTTTAGATAAAATTAGACGAATAAGTTGAGAATTTATACGGCTATAATTAAATTTGTATCACCAAAAAATTTATTAAGTTTAAATTTGAATGCACTAAGTTTTGAAAATTTGTTTCGAAACCTACTAAGGTTTTTAGGTAATTCAAACATTCTCTTTTAAGCGCAGCTACTGTTACTCTAAAATAACCATCCTTTAGAATAAATTATACGAATAAATAGGATAACTAACAATCCTCCAGTCTCGTTATAGAAAAAGAGAAATTCGACACTGGAAATGTTTTGTAAATCTACTAACAGGACATGACAAATATCAAATAGCTTTATTTTCCCGGGGTTTTCTTTGTCACTGAGCATTGAACGTATTTTAGATGGGTCGGCTGATGGCTATAGGTAATAATATGAGTGTCAGGTTGAGAGACTGTTGAGTAAAATACCTGACGCTGATTTATATTCTATATTCTTTGTAGAAGCTTGGTCTTTTAAGTTAGTTAATTGTTAAACGGTAACTGAAAATCCTATTGATAATTATACAGATACTTATTACAAATTGCTTTGTTTTAAGTAGGTCATTATAATAGTATTTGACCTTTCAGTGATAAAACTGAATAAATTTATCACGTTCTTATTCTTTTAAAATTTTAGATAACATTGTAGACAAATTTGGTTCGTATAATTTAAGCTTCAAATTAAAAGCGAAAGCCGAATAGCTTAAATCGTTAATTTCGACGTCTGACTGGTTTAAAATTTATCAAGAATCTGAAAAGGGTGCACAAAGGAGCAACCCTTTTTACCTCCTCGCGAAGAACAATAGGGCAGAGCAACAACAAAAGGGTAAGCGGCATTGTCCAGACATCTTAGTGAAAACCTCAACGAAAGGATCCCGTGTAAATAAACTGCCCTCTTTGCGGGTAACATTTCATTTATAATTAGTGTTTTGTACACATCCACAACAGTATCCACACGTTTGACTATAGTACAGAAACCTCTTAGCTGAAAAGTTGATTTCTCATTTAATTTTATTTCATTTCATAGGTATAGTTTGTCAATGTTAGACTCACCCAGTATGAAGGCTATGTTCTAGCTTTAGTAAAAAGACAGAGTAGAACATTTTCACATAGATACGTTTGTTTCAATTAGTATTATAGGTATGTCTTGTTTTCAGTATTGTTATCATTTTGTTGCTGCAAATAATTGATTTTGGCTTGACTAAAAATGAAAAGTATTTTTCAATTTCGTCATTATCCTTGTTTTCTAGAACAATAATTGTTGTTTTTGATTTTACTTTGTGGAATTTAAAATAGAAAGCAATGGCCAAATATTTGCAATTAAAATAACAAATTGAAGCAAAATCATTTTTGATGGACCATTTATCTGGCCTATAACGAAATTTAATACGGCCGAAGAAATAAATTATTCCCATAAATTACTTACTAAAATTTATGCGAAGACAATATAATGGGTTTTAAAATGACCTTAATCAATCGCTTGTTTCGTTGAAATACGAAAGATCTTTGGAAAAATTATATTATTCAAATACACTTTCAATTTTTCGCTAACAAAAAAATTTAAAGAAACAATGTTTCCTCGTTGGAGGAGACCTTTAAGTTTAATTAAACAAAAGAAGAGTTATTTTATAATTTATTTTTCAATCTATTGAAACATATTTTTTAATTTTCGATCAACTATATTTATTCTAGATATTTTTAAACGTAAAATGGTTATGCATTAAGTGTTACCCATTGGTAGGAATTAATGAAAAAAAAAACTAATCTTTATTAACGAGATATGTAGGTATATAATTAGTCAGTTACCAGCGTTTGGCTGCGAGCCAGTCAAGCAAATGCAAATGCTGATATACTGTCCACAACTCAGCAGTTGACCGTCTATTTGCCTTTATAAAATTTGCATTAAGAGGTTATAGTATATTAATATTTCTTTTACAATAGCCGCATCTTATATTACTGCTAAATAACCATTATCATCACCAAAAATTTTGCTTTACATTGAGAGAAGTTGTCAAATGGATCCAGTAGTTCTGAAACCTTTTCAATGTAAACAAAAATATTAATCAAATCTTTGTTTTATAATATTAATATAGAGAATCAGTAGTTGATGTATATAAAACATTTGTGCTATTTTATATTGTAATGTAATAGATATCCGATACCAAGATTTTTATTTTTGGCTAGACTGAGATTCCATTAAATTCGTGTATCGACTTCGCTACAATAACAGGGCAATGTTTACAATAACGCTCACGAATACCATCCAATATCGACGATTGGCTATATAAATATGAAAAAAAATTATTTCACCTGTAAACTTACAGCGCAGAATGATTTTTCTATGACAAGTTTTCTTCTCAATCGATGTCCCTCTTGTCATTGACTTGGATAACAAAAGGTGGTATTGAGTGACCACAACAAACATATTTTTCTTATGGTGTCATAATCTTTTGAATTTAACTAACCCAGTAAACAAAAAAGACGTAAACAAAATGCACTATAAAAGGAAAAATTTCGAACGCAAAGATCAATCTCGAATGTTCTAGAATATTCGCAGAATCAGTTTCTATTTCCCGGCGTCATTGCACGGCACGTCAGTCACTGTCACTTGTTTTTCCGCCTACGGATCGCTAAAAATACTTTGAGGTTGTATATCTTTTTATTTCACATGGTAAACTGCCGGTCAGTCTACGCTCAGGGGAAATCTAGTGACTGTTGATTCAATACAATTTTTCGTTTCGCGTCCGATGTTTGGGCATTATTTTAACAATAAAATTGCTTCGAGTAAGTTAATAAATAGAAGGTTTTCATACGTTTATACATAAGCATAATAAATGATATATGACTTCCATTTGGGTGGTTCTATTCACCCACTAAAAACCAACGTTATCGCATCAGATTATATCCCATTAGAGATTCTCTTGGGTTTCATGCTACAAATGGGAACATGGGAGGCCCATACGTTTCTTTCCTTTTTCCAATATCTTGTATCAATAACTTTCCATGACATTTGCAAATGTCCAAAGACAGCGGTGTTGGTTACAAGGCAACCTTACTCTACCTTAGTTGCTGTATGCCTATATGTGTACAATAATCACTTCAGGAAATAATAAGCTACCTTAATTTCTCGTTCAATTCTACTAGCAAAAGTATTTTTTCGTAAACAACCGTATTCTTCACATCAGCCATACATATTTAAAGCACGGGAAGTAGGTAATTGCATCCTTGACCGTCCGGCCCCGGTTTTATTTCACCATAAAGAAAATTATAAAGATATAATACTCATAGAACTTTATTGAAATGAAAAACATTAAAGAACGCTTATTGCTAATGAGTTATAAGCGAATCGTAGAACGTTCGTCGATTACGTATATTAAAAAAAAAACCTTTTTATTATACTTAGTACTTACCTTTTCAGTTTTATAAAAGACTAGTTTATTCGATACTTCGGGGTATTCATTAGACTTACTAGTAGTTTGCTGTAGGTATAAACAAAACGGTTGAAAGATTGCTTTCCACCACGAACACTACCTATTTATGATAATAAAGATAAATTTTAATTGTAATATAATTAGATTGCGAGGCGAACAGGGCACCACCCCAGAATTCGAAACCTATTTAAAACGATGTCGCATTACTGTCATGTACACGGCTTTAAATCCTCGTTAAACAAAATAAACAAAAGCATTCCCAAGCAGAGGATCGCGTCGAGGGGAATGCAGCAATTAATTAATTTCAAGCGAGTTTCTACCGAGCTGAGTTATGGTGTAATATCCTAGTGACTGATAAAGTCTGCTTCTGAGCTTTTTACACACATATGCCTTTGCGAGCGGTTCTTTAATTTGTAAGGTGCACTCACACGAATTGTCGCTTGGGGACAGGCCTGTGTATGGAAAGGTATATTGCATACCGTTGGTCTCAAGAGTAGTTGTATGAACAGACAATAGTTTACAAATCTGTTGTATGTGATATTGAGGTGAAGATCTATGTGGATATTGAGATGGAATATTGTGAAGTTCATTCATAACTTAGGAAACTGTAATCAACTTGTAGAAATGAAACGAAATCCTAGATAAGTAAATATCTACTCATTACATTTTTAATTAAAATCCCAGATACAAAGTACCAAAGTAGCGCTCTTTCAATAAAGCATCTACCGTGTGAAATCAAGTCCTATATAAATTCTTCTCAGATTTGAGCTCGCCGAGTTAAATCTTCCTCAGCTCCGATAAGTTTTAATACTACTCGTATCTCAAACACGACTTAATTCAACTTTTCAAATATTCGTTCTGCTCTTTAGCACTTATTATTCAACACATACCTTCGAAGTTCGCTTTTCATTAGACACGATCGCTTACACTCGTGAGAACTTGGAACTGCTCAAATACGTCACAATATTATCTCAATATCTTTTAGTTAAACTTCGAATCGATGTAAATTTTAATGAAATGCTTCAGTTACGGTTTGAAACACTTCAAATTTTAAATATATGATGCAAACGGTTTGTAAATCGTAACGCTAAATGCAATAAAAGTCGTAAAGTAAATATTAATCCTCGTTTATTCTACGTTTGAATCAGAGCTAAAATATGGAATTGGTCTTACAAAGCGATAATTTCAAAAAGGCGATAAAAATTTCAGCCTACAAAACAACAAAGAATCAAATCACCGAGCAAAGAAGGCCAACCCATAATTTTATGCGATTTCAAATACGAAATTACGCAGGTTGTACACTTTCATGTCTAATGCTGTTGTTAAATATTCGTCCAGGCTTTGAAGTAAAAGTAATAAATTTTCTTCAAATTAGACTTACAATTTGAATAAAGTTGTGTTTTGATGTGAAAATTATAAAATAATGTTTTAAATTTAAATGTAGTACAGAACCAAACATTTACGTTTGTGATAATATTATAAAGCTTTTTTAAAAGCGCCGTTAATTTTATCAACAACTGACTGATTACCATACAGAAGAATATAAACAAAGAATTTAAAAATCTATAAAATTTTTATACAGAAATAATATTTACAACAAATATACATTAACATCTTCGCAACAATGTACTATTAAACCACGCGATGCAGTTGCCAAAACTCAACCTACTAGGTTTCGCGAATTAATCAGCAGAATTGCCCTACACTAAAAAATATAACACCAACGTACGCCAATTATATTTGCCAAATAGCGGCAAATTGGCCATTTGTGGCGTATAATTTCTTCCGCCTGCATATTAAATGTATTTTTTAAACAAAAGTGGCTATAAATAACTTGACGGTTAGCTTAAGCTGTTTTATACGTAATTAATGCTAATTACGACGGTTACGCTGATCGCTTTTCTATGCGTATATTTTTCCTTTATATACTAATAAAGAAAGAGGAGAAAAGAGGTCAGTTATTGAAGGAATTATCTCTGCATTCTGATATAACAGATATCAAAATTATTATTTATTACAGAAATCTATGTTACTTTAAGTGTTTATTAATCCCAAGAGAAAAAATGACTCAAATATTTAGAAATATTCTACGCAGTTAAAACCGAGGGTACATATTTTAATTTTAAACAATATCTATTATACTAAAACATTAATTATTGTTCAGCATTGCAACTAATACGGATAATTATTTAAAAAAGAAGAAATGCTGATGCGAATGTAAATTACGCAAGAAAAGATCATATTACGTTCAAAGAACATCGGAATATAACTGGAATGATATCGGTAGTCAATTAATTTGTAACTCAAGTTCTGGTATAATTAGTGAAGCTTGGATGGTACTCAGCACGTCTTCGGATATCTTGTTTGTATAATTTTGTGGAAAAATGCAGTTCTATTTTCAGATCGCGTTTTACGTTGGCTATTGTTTCGGTCTATGGTAGTGATGAAAATTTATTTAGTGAAAGTAAATACATATACGTACTTCATAATTCAGTTTTAAGTAAAAAAGCAGTTTAAAATCTTATCTTAAAGTACGTCAAATTCATCAATGATTATATTGAAATAATATTTATTATCGACGTATTAATACAATCTTTATAAATACATGAAGAATAATGATTTTTAGAATTATTTTATGGGAGTTTCAAATATTCTTATAAAACACATATAATTTGTACGGTCTACACTTCATAGTCTTTTAAGCACTGAAACAAGAACCCTAAGTCAACCCTTACCCATTAAGCAAATTTGGTATATTTGAATGAGCACACTGAATGTCAAGAATTACATATACGAGTATATATCGCCATTACGGTATCATAGTTATATAAAATGTAACGACTGATCGGTGCAGTGGTAACACCTTCTACGCCAAGGGCTCGATCCTCTCACGTGAAAAGTGAATTTGTTTACAATTACCTATATCATTCTTAAAATATGTGTATGTTATGTATCCGTTATGTATTTGCTTTCTAAATTGTTTGTCCAAATTTATTTGACGTCCAAAGCAGACTTGGCGGCGGAGTATCATTGACGAAGCGAAGGTAATCGGCAAGACCTGGAGCGAAATCAAACGGGACGTCGAAGACAGAACGGGATGGCGGCGCATTGTGGACGCCCTCTGCCCCACCTAGGGGACACAGGATAGTAAGTCAAAGTAAGTAAGTCACCCTCTTTCCTTGCGTCGAACTGTAGCTGACAGCATATTCGCATACAAACTGATGACTACTAAAGTTGTATTGAATGTTGATTGTTTTTTAGTCTTGTTATAACCAAAAAAGGCTTTTATTATCTTGCATTGATTATTAAAATAAGACAAATGTAAAAGAAAATTTTAATTTATTCTTCACACATATAATAAATGCATAGTATAAAATCGTGCTTATTGGTGATAATAATTATTTACTTATATCATAATATAATCAATATCAATAAACACATTTTTAATTAATCACAAACACTTTTAAAATATATTTACAAATAGCTATTGTAATGGCACGTAACAATTCTCTCAGAATATAAACTTCAAACGCATACAATTCTGCATAAAGTATTGAAAAGAGTATTTAACTCGTGAGATCGACAAACTGTTTCATAAACTTTTTTTATAAGTAATTTCATTAATCGTTAATAATTTTCTTTGGCTCTTCGTCATACACCTTATTTCTTCTACAGAGTGATAATAGCAACCAGATCAGTCCCACGACGCCAAAAACTCCGGTTATAATATAAAATGTTAATGTGTAACTGCCTGTGTAATCTCGAACGGAACCTGCAATTTTCATAAATACAATGGTTTAATGACCATCGAAAGATTTACAGCAGCGAGATCATCAAGAAAGATATTGTATAGACAGTTAGAAAGAGACCGACTAATTATTTCGTTTTCAAAGAGCGTTTTCTCTTTTACACTCCCCCTACTGGACAGTTATCGTGCAAAGGGGCTTTTTATTGTTATTAATAGTTTATCATTTATTTTATTTTGTTCATACTAATGCCTTTTACAACATAGATTAATACAAAACGATTATACTATGTATTTATGAAAAACCTAACCAGAAGGCTACAGTGGCGGAGCCAGGCCAAATATTTTATTATTATTATATATTTTAATTTCCTTTTACTATTATTCATATTAGGACCTTTGACTTTTACTGGGCAATAATTACGTCACTTAAAACTTATGATTAACATACTAACAATACAATGAAAATACAAACCTAACATTGGGCCGAAAGTAAGATTCGCTATTCCCAATGTTAGCATGTAGTACCCTATAGCAGCGGTGTACTTTTCCGTTGGTACTGCTTCTGATATCACCATGATCACCACAACCAGTATGATACATCGCGATATGCCCATAAGAGTAAGGAAAGACAGTATTAATGTCTTATTTTTTGCGGTCAATATTCCTGTAATAAGATTTATATTTACTGGCATGTATGATACATTTAGAAAAAAGGAAAAAAATGTATAATAAAAAAATAAAGCGGAAAAAATCGTACCATGTAACCTCTGCTTATATAAACGATCTATAAATATATAATAAATACTATTTTGGGCATAGAAGGTTAGCTATTTATTTAAAAAATGAGAAATTGCGATACAGCTAAGTATTAATAAATTTAATATCATAAACTTGGCATTCAATTGCTTATAAAAATGCTAATTACCTATCCTTGTGAAAAAAGCTATTATGATTCCTATGATATAAACTCCACGGCTTCCCAATTTATTCAGCCATTTGCTCAATATGATAAGGGCTGTCCTCATTAGTATGTCCCCGATTGAAAGGAAAGAAAACGCCCAAGCAACGTCTGGCTGAAAAAAATATATGCCTATTAAAACGAAATTTTATACCCAATTTACTGTTAGGTAAATGATCTTGTGATCGTTACTAATATCTATTAATAACTTTTGATTTCGGTCTTCTATTTAATTTTTCTGAGCATTTAGTAGCAGTGTTTGGGTTAAATAAAACTTAGATATATTATTTATTTGACGATTGCTTGGCTCAGTGTATAGCATAACTGACTTCTGTGTGAAGGGTCGTAGGTTCGATCCCCACACCGGAAAAATATATTTGTGTTTTATATTTATACTTTTCTGGGGTCTAGGTGTTGCTGTGTATTGTACGTATATTATTACAAAAGAAAACTATGTATATTGTATATGTAATTTATCCGTCATTCAGTTTTTTTTTATAATACGAAGAGGGGAGACGAGTTGGACGCACTCCTGATGGTAAGAGTAACGCCAGCCCATAGCCCATTGGCTATGGGCTGGCGTTACCCGGAACTTTGCTATTCAGTTGCTTTGACAGAAGCTCTGCTTAGCGTGGGACTAGATGGAGTTGTGTTGAAATAAGTGTTATGAAGTATTATTAGTAAATACAATTTATTAAGATCTGAGCAGGACATTATCAAAGTTATCGTGAAAACCTCTCCAAGCTGTTTCATTATAAGCAGTAATACGCTTATATGGATACAGAAATTGTTCGCACGACTAACTGTACTAAACTTTGTTGTTCCAGAACAGTTTCAAAGTTTGTTTCAACAAAGCGACTTACTTCACTCCATCCGTAAGACTGTAACGCTTGCGGGAGCATTAGGCAGAACGTTAGTTCGCTAGCCATACACAACGTCGGTCCCAGGCATTGGATCGACAACACGAAACTCGATACCAAATCCACATCTATGAAGCTTTTCAACATTGATCTGGAAAATAGAACAAGCTCTGGCTTCATACTTAATGAATATTGTAATCTATACTTATAATAAATCTGTAGAGAGGTCAATTCTGTACATTAAATATATTTCGAAAATAACTATCAGGGGGTCATTAGGGATCGATACTGATGCCAAAATCGCACTTAGTAAAATTTTTGTCTGTCTGTCTGTTTGTATAACCGTTATAGAAACAAAAACTACTGTACGGATTTTAACGAAACTTGGTTCAATTATTCTTCATACTTCTGAGCAGGTTATAGGATACTTTTCATCACGCTACAATTAATGGGAACAGAGCAGTGAAGGAAAATGTTGGGAAAACGGACAGCATATGTCTGTCTTTTATTGTTGACTCACAATAACACAGTTACCCGAGTTTGTAACACTCTCTCAATCCTTATTAAAAAGCTAACATTATTAACTATTAAGAATCGTAGAAATTGGTATAGAAACACCAAAGTTATACTTAAGTTTCAGCAAATATATTTTTTTACCACCTACAACAACAACAGTCGATTTTTTACGAAAAAACGACGGAAACGCGGACGAAGTCGCAGGCGACAGCTAGTTTGATATAAAACGTTAATGCGGTGTCTATGTAGGTAGGTACATATTTAAATAGGAGATAGTTTTGAAGCACCTGAAAAAACACTAGTTATCAATAATCAGGTGTTTTTGTGTTAGTACTTACCTATCTATTGTTAGAAGTTTCGTTTATACATAGGAACAGACAAAGGAACATATCAAAGGATACACCATAAAGGTTTAATTTCATAGTTAAAATTCCTTTTATTTTATAATGAGTTAAGAAATAAAAAAGTTCATTCATTCAATAATTCCATTTTATTTTGTTTTTCATGGGAAATTGACAATTAAAAGAAAAAGTAATAGAAATGATACATATTATAAATTTTAAGGGGAAATACGGAGTACGGACTAACCCATAAGTCCATGGTAGTATTACAACCTTCACTAGATATCACTTATTCTGCAACATTAAAGTGGTAACATTTGGTAACAAACTTACAAGTGTATTTCATTATATAAAATATAAAAAAATAAAATTATAATACAAATAAAAGCAATGGACGGATATAGGTAGGTACTCATTAACATACTTGTATCACAATAAAGTATTAGATAGTTTGTCACTATCTGTATTATAAAATATGTTGTCTTATACTAAGGGATTTGAGCTTGTAATATTAGAGTTTCCTTAAAATTATAGAGATAACGCGTTTCCGTGCGTTTATTTAATAAGTAAATCGAGCATTTATATAAGACGTCAAAATCACCTAATTAATTTAATTTAAAAATTAAACTTTGTCTTCCGTATAAAAAGGTCTTTTTTAAATCTACATACTGATGAGAGATGCCTATTGTTTAAAACTATTCATGAATCAACACAAATACCTCATCAATTTATTTACATTCAAATAACAGATAGATTGTTAGGCTTTGTTTGAATAAGTACTTGCGCAAATTAAATAGACGTAATAGTGACGTCATTCGTATTCCGTTATGAAGAGAATGTACCGTTTAAGTATTTAGCGTCAATTCACGATTTAAGATTTAAATCACTTACACAGCAAAATTAATGTTTGCATCACAAAAAACTACTTTCATACTTCATTTGAAAATGCAAAGTCGACTTAACTTTGGCTGTTTGTTAAGTTCAGTTAAGTAACAGGTATTTATGAGACGGCAGATATTACCCGAACGGATGGTCCACGTGTACTCTGCCTAAGTAATAAATGCAGCCGGGCAAAAATATATTCCTATCAATACTACTTACACATACACAAAGGAAGTATGAAATATGGCATTTAAAGTATAAACGTTAAGCGTATCAATTAGTCGTCGTATGAAGTATATATACTACTTCTATCTAGGCGCATATAGCGGGCGGTAGGGTCGGCTCAAG
>DWAJ01001733.1:0-20749 GCA_018238005.1 Eurema mandarina | reverse complement strand
GGATGTATGGATGTATGGATGTATGGATGTTTGTTACTCTTTCACGTAAAAACTACTGAATGGATTTGAATGAAACTTTACCACAATATAGCTTATACATCAGAATAACACATAGGCTACAATTTTTAAGGATTAAAAGGGAGGAAAGGGAGGGTCACAGTTTATATGAAATTCCACGCGAACGGAGTCGCGGGCAATAGCTAGTATGTGATATAAAGCGATGATTTTTTATCTAAAGTCATTAATAAATAAACGTTAATAGCTGACAATATTGACACCTTAATGCTCAATTACCCAAGAACATAAAAGAAACCAAAGCCATAGAAATTTCATGTACAGTATAGCTATAAGCACGGCACTAGAACTACCAAAGTACAATTAAAGACACGAAGACGAAACGAAGCGTTTACAGTCACCGAGATCCTGGAAAATCATATCAAACTAGTTATGGATTGATGTAACCACGCTATGCAAATTGAAGTTCGATGACCGAGAGTCGAGACGCGTCGGCAAATCGATTCGACTCCGTAAGGTCAATGCTGACTGATTTGCTACCGATTGGAATATCACTGATGCTCACTTCATCTGTTATGTTCAACAGAATCTTTGACGTGCTTAAGCGGAACGTTAATCGTGGAGGCCTGCGTAGAAATTATGTAAGTTGTAAGTGCTTTGAAATTTTTGGGCAATCCTTGATCCTAAGGAAGTCAATACAAAACATGAAGAACGATTATGATTGAAAATAAATATAACATTATTTAAAAAATATTTACATATGAAAGTTGTACTGAATGCTTATTCTTTACACATATACAACTATAAGTATACTTTCACTAGTTAATAATTAAGGATGTAGAAAATAGAATCCTAGGATAGGTAATTTTATTCATCAATTTGATTGCACCTCCTGACTGCCAATACAGTAATATAATAGAACATCTCAATCGAAGCACACATTACAAACAAATTAACACTGCATATATTTCCTAATTAAGCTTAGTGTAAGCATAATCAAAGATTATGAAATGATACGGTCATAAAGCGGTGCCTTGGGGCACTCCAATAAAACACTCCACTTCGTCCGCCAACCAATTTGTGCAGCCGACTAGTTTTTAAGCAATAAACTCTTTAATGGACCGAAATTAATAAAAGCGTCGAACAAAAAGCCCCGGCCATATTCAAATCTCTTAACGACCATCTGCTATATTTCATATGTTCTCGCAACGGCTGTTTCTACATTTCTTTGAGAAATTAAGAATTCAATCAAGAAACAATAACTCTTTGTTATTTTTATAATTAACTAGCTGATGCCCGCGTCCGTCCACGTGGACTTACATATAAAACTTGCCTATGTTTCTTCTCTGGCTCTAGACCATATGTGTACCAAATTTCATTACAATCGATTAAGTTTTGGCGTGAAAGCGTAAACAGATAGACGGACAGGGTTACTTTCGCATTTATAATATTAGTATGGATAAACAGCAAACGAAATGTTCTTTATTCTTATTGCATATATAAAAACTTAAAAAGAACATTAAACTGTAGATAGAATTAAGGTTACCTCAGACAATAAGAAATTATTTTATTTATTACACTTCGTTAAAACCTAATACAGATATTTAATACAGTAAAAAATTAATGTTAACTGGTGGTCCTATTACTCAGTGATCTCTTCCAGGCAACCACAGAAGAAAGAAAAAAAGAAAGAATTTTTTTTTATAATTTCGTAACTAAATACTCTTCTAGCTGAACAAGTCCCACATATTGGAGACAGAATTAGCCTCCACAATTATAATATTCTAACAAAAAAGTTTCTAGTTCTCGTTAATGAATGGCAAAATGTGTTTACATCGCAAACCAGTTAATCTTGATGCGTGGGAATAAGCTTGCTTTTATTTTAACGTTTCCATCGCAGTTACATCGGCTACTTTCTAGACCACGTATCGTCTACTTAATTTTATTTATAGTTCTGCTAGTTTTGTAGAAGATACCTTGTTAGAACCTTAATTTGTCGTTAACTAGGTACAAATCGACAATTTTTTTGTCGTGGTTGTATTTTAGTATTGAATGAATAAAACTAAAGAGTAGGATTATTTGTTTATTGGACTATTATTTATAGAACACCAGTTGTTTCTTAATTTTGACATCGTAGTAAATGTAGTCTTGAAGTAAAAGAATTCAGAACCCTAATACCAAGTCACGTCACAAACATATAAACTAGTTGATTAAATAAATAGTATCATTATAAATTGGTAAGACCTATATTGTATTAATGGACATTTACCTCACTACTGTTAATACAATATTTATTTAACTAACTAGTATAGATGCTTCCAATGAATTATTTACAGAAACCCTTCAAACAATGGCTTAATGAATAAGCGATGATTTAGCTACTGCAACCATCCATAATTTATTAAGAGACGATTCGTTAATAATTCATTAGCATACCCAGCGAGATTACAATGGTAATCACTGTTGACAAACACACGAACTGCTAACGGTATTTTGCACCTGCGTACTGTTCACAGTTTTGAATTAGTTTAGTTATTTTATTGGACATCTGTTCTCTTTATAGTATTGTCTTGTTGCTAATTGCCACAACCAAATATCGACCCTCAAACTTGTATTATCTATACTCCACTAGACATTGGCGAAATTGTGATAACGCAGCACCGCCATTAAACCAAGAAGAAAAAGTATTGTCTTGAGGTTTAAACAAATAATGAAGCGACTACGTTGGTTTTGCGGGCGTAATTGTTTTTGGATTTGGATTACTATGAGTTACTAGCTGGACGCGACTTCGTTCACCCTATACTTATTCTTCCTCTAACCTATACAGGTTATAACCTAGAATACTCTAGGAGAAATATAATCTAAATGGCTCAAAAATATTTACATTTTAAGACTCAAAAGTTGAGATTATCTCTAAAAGCTGTGTGAGGTACACACTTTCAAGCAAGCTTTAAGTATTTTATTTCACAATTGATACTTTTTATTCTTCAATAATCGTTTCTTTGATAACAAAATATCGATATTAACAATAAAATGCGACTGAAAGATACCTCCCAGGTTCCGTTACGAGTAATATATTATCAAAATTATAGTGGTTAAATATCATATACAATACTCGAAGAAGAAAACATTCATTATTCGATATTATCGAGATACAGTCTCAGATAATCTGATAAGACTGATACAACGATAAATAAATCGTAAAACGTAAAACCACAAACAAAACTCTTAGACCAGTCAATGACCTTACTCATATAAAGATGTCAGAACGATGACATAGGATGAGTCAGCGAGACATCTATTCATCAGATAGATTACAATTGCAGATTAATGTGAAAATAATCTGTTGGTTTACCATTAACATACATTCAAGTACAAAACAAACAATAATATTCAGTTTCGTCGAGCTAGACTCTCTTGACATAACTCTCTGACCATGAGACGTTGAAACTACCAGATCAATGGACTTAGATGAACTTGGCCATAAAAAGCGTGAAGCTTCTTTTAAATAAACATTTATCGGCGTCGTTTCTGAGACATCATCTCTCGATATTTACTTAGTAACACTTCGGTTGGATAAATCGATTTTCAATGGGACTTCTTCAAATGAAATTGCACTTAACGTTTAACTGTTTATCATCCATCTCTGATTGCAGCGAGTTGGGAATCTGGGTCCATCTAGATTGAACCGTATTCATTAGCGATAAAGTTTATTTTTCCTTGCAAGAGTTTAATCATGAGCATCCGTTTCATGGTGTCAACTGTGAACTGAATTACACTTAAAATCGTAACCGATCTGGCGAGAAAAATGCGCAGGAAGTGTCAGATATGCGTCCTTTATCTTTGTGGTGAACGATCCATTAAGGTCTCAGTTTAATTATATTTAAATGTTCGAGTAAGTCTGAGCCGTATATGCCCATTAAATACAATGTAGTACCGAAGAACCATTACAAGCGATCACAGCTTGATGTTACATGCGGACGCGTATGATTAAGAGCACAGTTACTTTCCTATATAATTGTTCGACATGATTCATGACAATACGATTCATTCTAGAACGTTCTAATTGAGGACGTTGGAACGCACTTTGGTCTATTTAACTTCCCGCGTTAAGTACTACTAAAAGTGACACTATATTTGTAAGAAATACCCCGATTCCTATTTCATTTGACAGACCTCTTTATTCATGAAGGGCGCTAACTGTTTTTAATTTTCACGGTGATGTTAATTTCCAAACTGGGAAATATTACTCAATGTTGCTTGCTGAGAGTCAGTTCGAATCCTGTTTAACTTTCTAATCAATCTGCATGCATGTTTGGAGAAAAATGTTGATAGTTGATAATGTTCTTTTTCTAGACGGAATGGAAAAATTTAAATATGTCAGTAAGCACAAAATTGCTAAGTTCCTTTATACATGACGTAATTCATATGATCAATCATGTAATGTGGATCCCCTCGAATAAATTTATTATATCGTTCTCTCTGTAAATAGAGGATTGATATAAAAGTTACACGACTGTTCCAAACGAAGTTAATTTTAAGTTTTCAGCATGAATATTTTGAAGTAACATTTTTCTATTTATACTTATATGATTCACTAGAGTATTGTAAATATGTATCTCGGTGTACTAAATCCTGTTCGCTGTATTGTCCATTGATGTGTTCAGCCTTGGGCCGGCAGTTAATTCAGAGTTATAGGCCCAAGCGAATGCTATTGTAAATTATTTTAAACGATGCCTTCGTTAAATCACTCAACGCATTTACAATTTAAATCAGGCCTAGAATTTGATATTTACAGCTCATAGCTTGAACGTATTTCAAAACGAATCTCAAATGAACCTTGAATGTATATCGCCTGCAGCTAGTACACGTCCCTGTAATTAAAAACTAACCACAACCGAAGTTATAACAGAAATTAGACTGATATTAATATGAAAGGTATTACGTAGAATGTTCTCGATACAAAGATAGTAAGGACGATATATGTTATATTATTTTCATTTTGCTTTCTTTTTGTGACCATTATTTCAGTTTTTATTTATACGGAATTCGAAGTAAATTTCCACATTGATTTGTTGATTTGATTAAGTTTTTAAACATGTATATATTATCTTGCAATTGTTAGTGTTTAACTATAAATAAGTCAATTTAGTTACTACTTACATTTAAAAAACAGGAGGTTTTACGATCGGCACATATAGCAAAATAAACGAATGCTTTTGAGACTTCTCGTAGTAATCTACTTCTATGTAATCCAAGATCTACAATCGTGCGTTAATAAAGAACTTGACTTGATCAAACAGTATGGGTATTCGTTCCGCATGAAGCGGCGATCGAAATTTTTAAATAAGTTTGTTTTTTGTCGCGCGCCGCGCGACATGGTTCGGTCATGGACGGAGGTTTTTCTTCGGTGTCGTTTACTTTGTTTAAACTTGGGATTAAGGTAATTTATTTTTCCAATTTGTTCTGGAGTACACTGAGAAGTGATTCAAGTCCGGGATGATTAAGCTCGAGGAATTCGAAATTTAGACTATGGTTTTTTTGACATCTTTTATAATATCCGAGTATTGTCTTTACGTGACTGAATAGACCATTTAACAAACCACATTTAAATTTTTTAATTGTAACAAGTTTTGATATAGAAGACGGAATCGTTCATATTAGTATAGTATACCATTCTCGCAAGACTGTCGATAATAATAGCCAAGTTCAGAAGAATACACAACACGAAAGCTGTTCCGAACAATATACGTGTAGGGATTGGTTCATCACTTTTGTCTTACTTAATTAATGGTTCGAGCAATTGATTGAGGTACCGTCAATGGATAATTACCGAACAGACGTGTTGAAATGTGAGAATAATGGTCGCACGAAAATAAAGCGAATTGTGTTGACAGTAATGAATATTTTGATGGACGTGTGGGTTTTTTGAGTTCAGTTCTGCCTTTGTTACAAATTATGGGTTAACTTCACGAGGCTTCAGAGTTTTGAGAGAACACAAATACATAAAAAGCATGAGTCTATTTAGGCCATTAGAACTACACTGGCTACTTGGCTTCAAAGTAATTAGTCGTTGTGTATGAAAATAGTACCTATAAAAATGAGTGGAAAGTGATCTCTATAATAACAAGACGGATAGCTTAAATTTAGAGAGCTCATATAGAAGCGGATCGTGAGCCTACATCCATTATTTCATTACAATAATTGATAGTCAACATTCTGTTGTAACAAAAGTAACAAGATTGATAGCTCATGTTACGTGTTAAGTTTCCAAATTGTCTTGCCTTCTTGTGGGTGGCTGTTGTGTTATGATTTAAAATATTTTCTCCATCGATTTATCATCGCTAATGAGATGCCGATTCACATCATTTGGATGCAGAATAGATGTATTGTTGCTTTCAAGAACTCGTTTCTTAGCCAACTGTTAACGGGAAAGTTCTGGAACGAGCGATAATTCCTCGTGATCGCAATATGTGGACTTTGAACAGCAGACTATTAAAAGCTGGCTATCACAGATAAAGTATGACGGTCGAGAGGACGTGGTTCACGGCATCGAGATTGTCTCAGGTGTTCATGTACACATGAAAGCAACATAATCAAGATAGGGACGGAACCTTATTGGTTGGGGGATAAAGTCGATAGTCGGTTGGCGTGAGCGCGTCGTGTCGGTTTTAGTTTATTGCCCACATTGTCATCAAGATTTGGATTATGATAACGTGACCCGTGTAAACACAAAAGTAATGGCACATGGTTCACGGTCAAGTTTGTACCGGGAATTCAGCTTGAGTCATGTTCCTTAGAAGATAAGGTTAACCGCTTGGGGAGTACAACGGTTAAGATGACAATATTTTTAGGCTCTGTTCTGAGAAATGTATTAATAAAACAAAAGGTATGAGTTAGTAAGGATACAGTAACTTCAAACGACAATTTCATGTTAAAGCAAAGCAAAGCTTACACAAATAAGGAAACCCATCTTAAAACTGCAGAACATTTCCTAGCATGACCCTTTCAGATCGAGCAATGATTGCGAATCGATGCAGATCGTTGTAAACAACAATGAGATCAGATACAGAAGTATTATCAGTAACGAATGCCGTATAGGGCGCAGATCTCATTAAAGCAATTCAAGTCAAATTTGATATGGAATCGAGCTGACTGATCAATAAATTTGTAAGCTGTATAGATTAATGTGTAGTCGTAATTTGAAGTTAAGATACGTTGGAATAAATATTCAAAGTGGAGTCATAGAATAATATGAAGTGACTTGATGTAAAGTTTTGAGATGCTACAAAGTCAAAGTATTGGTTAATTAGTATTTATTGAACTACAACATAAAGTAAGACCTTTGAATCGTCGCGGTATTACCAATCATGTACCACCGGTTAATAAGGCAGAATCAACAGAGATAAACCGAAAATAAACTTTGATTGTAGCTCTTAAAATAAAAGGATACGAATAGTAATTAATGTGCGTAACTTAGAACAACCATTACAATACTCTTAGGGGCCATCCATAAAGCACGTCACACGACTTTAGGACTTTTGAACCCCTCCCCCCGTCCTTGTCACAGGTTACCTTACCTGCGAGCGTTAAACAACAATATAGGAAGGATTTTGTTGTTTAAAATCTTCACTATCTTAAAAACAAAACCATAACATATTACTTTCAAACTGAGACTAATTAGCTTCAACATCAACACTGAATATTTTCAGTAACGTGCTGTTAAAAAGCCTCGTTAAAGTTCAAACATGTCCCGCAAGATAAATAGCCAAGTCCGGCCAACTGATGGTGCAATTCTAATGGTTAGTTACAATTCAGTAACATGGAACCTCTACATTAAACTTGTAAGTTAGTGTAAGACGGATGTGCTTGATAATTGTACTCCTCGTTCTTCTAGATTTAAGACTTAGTTTTTCCATACTTGAACAGTATGTTTGTATCTTAATAAGGTTATATCTTCACTTGTGTTATAAAGAGGAAAGATTTGTATTTGTGTATGTAACGAATGAACCTCAAAAAGTACTGGACCGATTTTAATAATACTTTTTTCATTAGAAAGCTATACTATCACTGAGGCTATATTTATATATAGGCTATATTTACTATTTAGTACTATGTCTAACGGTGCGATGCCGGGACGGGCCACTAGTTCTTCATATTCTCAAAATTTATTGTACGTACTTATACGGTAAAGACAAAAATGTGACTTAATTACGTTGTGAGTTAGCCATCTTTGGGTTGACTCAACACCATTTAGGATTGTTAAAAGCTATTAATCTACCTGAAAATAAATAGGAATTAGGCGTCGCGTCTTATTGTGAAATAGAAAAACGATTAGTTGAGAAATACTTCAATTGGAAAGGATACGTGTTATAAGTAGTTTTTAAATTGTAAAAGTATTACTTCAATACCAGTTTAACAAGCCACTTACATTTTTATCAATTAAATTTAAATATAAGGTAATACGCTAACTGTTAGTTATTTAGCTTACTTCCTTTCACACAAACTAGATTATAAGCCAGCTAATGAGAATGTGTGAAGCTTGCGAAATTATCACAAGTATTTGGATACTTGACTTGGGTCAATATTACTTACCGGGTACGAAACTCGAATTTAAAACCGACGATCTTTTATGCGTATGCTAAATACCCATTCAGACGAAAAGACTCGTTACTTTTGCTTTAGAAAAGTCTAGCTAAGTCGTTATTACATAATATGTGAAAAAGGTTTAAAACTGTTTTCTAATGATGACTTTGTATGGATGAACCTTGCATACTGAACCTTGAATGAGAATAGTATATTGTTTCGTAATTATTGTAAATATTATTTCGTTACTGATAAACGTTGATTTGATACTTGGATAGGTCTAAGTCTAACCAAATAATGCATTTAAATTAAAAACTTATCCTAGAATCAATTTCTAAGAAACACGCTGATATGATTCAGCTTCCTATACAACTATGCAGGTAGGACTTGGCGGCAGACGCGAGCTATTGTTCTAATTTCGCCCAAACCGGTCGAGATAATAGCACCAAAACGCTCGCATGCCTAACCGACGAACCAAGAGAAATTCCTGCCGAAAGCCGCCTTTTACTCTTATTTTAAAGAATCACAACTCCATAAAAACATAACTAACTAGACTCCCGAATTCTCCCTCCAGATTGATGCGTCAGGTACTCAAAATTCTTCCTCATTTAAACAGTTATTATTCTGACAAATTGTTACGTACTGTGGTCATCAGAATTCGATGGAGATATAAATAATGTGACATTCGGCAAGTCGAGACAAGATATACAGCCCGTATTAGCAATTTAAGATGGACCCTTTTAACGTGCAGCTTATGTATAAAAGTAAAGGACGTTAATCTTTTTCGTGTGGCTACCAACACGTTTTGAGACAGGTTTCGGAGTTAATGGAACTTGCGGTTTAATGGGAGGCATTAAAGCAAAGAATCGATCGGTGTTCTTAAAGCTTCTTTTTGTTCCATCAATTTATCGTATGCAAAGTCGAAAATCTGGCTCGTAAAATATTTAAAGGCTGTCTCGTTCGTCCAGGCTTCCAAGTTCTACCACTTTTTCTTTGGTCACGTACGAAATGGTCAAATGTTTTGAAATAATTCAAGTGGTGCCTACGCTTCATCCGCTAACGAAGTGAGAGGTCTGTGTGAGATTGTAAACTCGTCATTTATCCGTAATCACGGCTAAGATCGGGCCCATCAAAGAACATTCCGAGACCTCGCATAATAATGGTCGCATTCAATGCTTCTATTATCTTTTATTGGTTTTCGCTTTTTCCTTTTGCGGCGAGCTTCATAGATGATTTTGAAGATTGTTTTGAAAAAGGAATTATGGTTTTTGATGTGTGCCTTGTGATTATTTGAGTGAGGCGTTCGGACAGATTAGAATTCGAATAAAACAACTATAGGTATCTATTGCGCATGACAGACTATAATAGTTTATATAAATGAATTCAATTTTTTCTGACCCAGTAAATTTCTATAACACTTATTATATTATTATAGGCTTATAGGTATCTAAAATAGCCAAGCAGACAGAGTTATATTAGCACAAAAATAAGTCGCTATACGATAGAAAACTATGACAGACACGACAACCAGGATGAAATCTTAACAGTTAGGTGATAACAATCTTGGTCTAAGCGAAGTATAATTCCAAAAAACATCTCCGACTTCTCACGACGCATGCCGAGTCATCGAGACTATCAAAGTGGGTACTATTATGTTTTTAAGGCACGTCAAATATTGACTTTATAGGTTTGGTTATCCTGATGTAATGAAGACAAGAATTTGATGACGCTTTTCTCTGAAACTGCAGGTAGGATTATTATTTTTGTATAGAAAAGCTGCATTAGTGCTTTAGGATAATGATCATTTACTTGAAGTAGCTGACGAAACCTTTAGTATCTTTCAGCTGTGGTATCTTGAATAAATGCCAAATTCTTTAGGTCTTAATGTCCTTTTAAAGCGGGTATAAAGCGTACAAGTACCTATAGTCAATCACGAAAGCGATCACCAAAAATTATTCATGTCATCAAAGCCTAACGGCGTTATTTAACCTGTTAAATATCTAACAATTTAATGAATTTTTCGCCACGATCAAAGGCTAAATAGCAATAATTTTCTTTCCCAGCTTCGCTCAAACTGAGCTTTTATAAGGTAGGGAAGCTAAAAATACACTGAACTTCTTTTAACAGGCGTCTGTCCGTAATCATCGTGTCTACGATAGTTTTTATATCGGCGTAACAAGGTAGGCTCGGGTATGCCCGGGGTGTGATTACGCTAATGCATTGGAGATTAAAAGCCCATTTACGACAGGTATATTGCTAGTTTTTAAGGACGCTTCACGAAATTTGAGTGGTTAGATTTTACGTTGACTTCGTTGTTCAATGACTTCGCGTATTTAGCTACCTGATCAGCTACCACCCTCAAAATACGTTACTAACGGAAATGAAGAAGAAAAGAAGAAGAAAGAATTAAGTAAAATTAAAAATAAATAATTATAATAATAATATTGAGTTTTACTTTCTAATTCTATGCACTACATAGCCTTATTATCTCCTGGGATGTAAGTTTCCCCCTAAAAAATAAAAGAAGTAGATTAAACGATATCTTCTACAGGTAAAGACTATAAAAGAAGTCTTGTCTGTTCCCATCAAACTTAAAAGCTTCTCAAAAGCTTAACATCCGCATAGCAATAGCATTACAGTCAACATCATCACCGAGTTTAAATCTAGAGTATTACGTAAGTGTCCTTGCTTCGTTTAGTTTCGTCCAATCATCGGCTTTCACTTGCAAAGCCCGTGTGAATTTGTCTAAGACTGATGTAGACAACCTTTGGGGCTTTTGAAAACTGTATTTATTTCTTTAATAATTATTTTAGGGCTTTACGTACCTATCTTTTAATGTTACCGTGACTATGTCTATAATAAAAAGGTATAAACATTATAAATATATTAGTAAATTATTGTATGTTTGTATTTATGTTAATAAAATCCGGTTGCTGTGTCACTCATGCAATTTTGTGTATTTCAAACCAATTATAATTTATATTTAGTGTAACCTACTTCCTGTTAAGTAGCTTTCTATTTTATTTCCTCTTTATAATACGAAATTTTGATGCAATTCAAAGACTAAACGAATTTATTTCTAACTAGTCGCGCCCGCATTTATGCATGTACATAAACCTTCCACTTAAATCAGACTATCTGATAAAAAAACCGCATGAAAATCGTTTGCGTAGTTTTAAAGATTTAAGCATACATAGGAACAGACAAGAAAGCGATTTTGTTTTATACTATGTAATGATGTCCACATTGGGACGATTTAAAAAAAGTTCCAGCACAAACCAAAGGTTGACTACATCTGTGAGAATTGTAACATTTGTTTTATTGCCGTATTCGCGAGTAACACGCCTTGTATTATATTATTTCGTAACGCTATAAAACTAAACGTCGACGATGTCTAATGAATAATATATTTGTGAGGTTATTTCGAGATCTGTATGTGTTTAGATTTCACTTGACGCTTGCACCAAGTCTTGAACGAAGAATGAATTAAGACGATATATACTCGGACATACTACCTGGCGCAAAATGACCACACGCTGTACCAATTCTAGCTGCAACCTTATACCCTACAACTAACTAGTTACCCTGCTTTGTCTGCTTTGGAAACAAACTCGTACTTAGTAATGAATATTCTAGAAAAATGATTATCGAAATCCGTTCAGCTTTTATCGAGTAATATAAGCAACACAAATTTAAATGAATAGCATATACTTGAGTTTTTGGCACTACTATTTTACCTATTCTTGGCTTTTCTATATATACCTCTGTCTCTTAGATTATAACAATACATTAATGAATGATTTTTCCTTACCTATTGCATAAATTACTAATTTTCCTTTTATATACTTATATTGATTACATAAAAATATGGAAGAACAAATTTTACGCCGAAAATCCGTGACGATATTCATTTATATGTATAATTTAAACAGGCTTAACAACTCGAAAATTAAATGCCAAGAAGGTACCGTAAAGCTTCTTATAATCCAAGAAAAATGCTATTACAAAGGAATCAAGCTAATCTTCCTAACTCCCAAACTCGGACATCAAATTCGATGTAACTGTTACACTAGGCAATAAAATTTCATGCCCGTCTTAACTGAGACATTGAACTTTCTTTCTTTATCAGAATACGTTTAGAATCTAATCGATTTTATCGGCTTAAGGATTTAATACTGAGATTGTTTTTAACGAGCGATGTTAATTAAATTAATAAGTTTAATCTCTTACCATCTCTATCTACATAGATGTAAAATATAAATCGTAAATATATATTTGTTTTGCAAATCATAAGTACCAGGATAGCATAAATGGATAGCAAGTTACTGTGATTAAGGCTCATCTTCACGTAAAAAATGTTAGCACTGTGGCGGATAGTGTTCGCATGTACGGCGAGATTTTGTAAAGAAAACAACTAAAACACTTGCACTATGTATAAGTTTATTAAAACTACGAAAATACACCATGAAGTACAAGACAATTATAAAATACATGAACCGAACTATCCGCACTTTTGTCTCGTACTCCACTCTCTGCCGTTACCAAAAAATGACATCATCATAAGGACGCCGCGCTCCCATTAGCCGAGCGCGGACCAATTACAATTCGACGGCTCACGAGCCCGTCGCTAAGCGTTCGGAAACATTTCGTTACATCCTCCCCCTTTTGATCTAGCGGTAACCAACGCGACGATCAAACCCTCCTAGGCCTACCTCGACCACGTTTAGGAGCTACGGGCTCAGGACACTCACCCTCACGAGTATGGTAACGTCGAAGATCCGAACGATGATATTTGCCTATAGTCTCATCCGGCTTATCCGGGAAAGCCAAAATAAAAGACGTAGGACTAACCTTTTTCAAAATTACGTAGGGTCCATCCCTCCTAGGTAAGAATTTCTTAGTGACACCTTTAGAAGCATTGCTAAGAGAGTGCGACTTCAACAACACGAGATCACCAGGCTCTAGCGAATCTTCACTGCTGCGCCTAGCATCCTTATAGACCTTCCGACGATCTTGCTGCTGCTCAATAGTCTCCTTAGCTTCCTTCAAGGTACTAGCAAGCCTAAGTAAATAAGGCGTTACCTGCGGTACATAATTCTCCGCTTCGATGATAGATCGGAGATCGGTACGAGCATCTATAGGAGAGCGAAGCTCTCTTCCAAAAGTGAGATATGCAGGCGTCTGCTGTGTGGACTGCGTAATGGATGTGTTCATTGCAAACCGGATGAAAGGCAATGCTTCGGGCCACTGCTGATGATGCCCTTCGACCAAGATTGCCAATTGTGTCTTCAAATCGCGATTCTTTCGCTCAACAGGATTGGCCTCAGGGTGATATAACGGCACAAGTGACTGTTTAACGCCCAAAACAAACATTACCTGTTGCATGACGTCAGTCACAAACTGGACACCATTGTCCGATATCACCCGACGCGGCACGCCATAACGCAAGAACACCTGCTCAATTAATACCTTAGCACAGCTTTCCGCGGTAGCCTCAACAAGGGCGAACATTTCTACGAGCTTAGTGGTAGTATCCTCCACTATAAACACCCAACGTTCCCCGTGAGGCCCTTTCGGTAACGGTCCAAACAAGTCCATAGCAAGGACTTCAAATCGCTGCGCAGGTACAGGAGTCTGCAAGAGACCAGCTGGCTTAGTATTCGCCGGTTTATAACGCTGGCACTCGACGCACGACTTCAAATATTCAGTAACATACCTTCTCATTCCAGGAAAATAATACCTCTGGGTAAGACGATGGAGAGTTCTTTCTACACCACCGTGACCCGCAGTGGCAGCATCGTGACACTCGACCATGATTTCTTTTCGCAGGTTTGCAGGTACGACGAGTTGCGGCTCTTCAGACTCCACGTCTTCGACATAGCGGTACAAGACGCCCTGAGAGAGATAATAACCTCTCTCAGTCCATCGACTACTATTAACTTCGTCCTTACCTTCCAGGTCCAGCAAAATCTTAGACACCTCCGCATCAGCTAACTGCGACTCTCGTAAGTAAGCAGCTGCCCATCGTGGAGTGTCCACTATGACCGTACAAACCTCGCTAACAGCCTGAACCTCATCATCACATATGGGTCGACTCAAAGTGTCAGCTACGACATTACATTTTCCTGGTGTATACTCGACAATTAAATCAAAAGCCTGGAGCTTCATTGCCCACCTGACCAACCTACCAGTTGGAGACTTTAATGTTAACAACCACTTCAAGGGTCACTGGCAACACGAACTGGATGTCCATCAACATATCCACGAAACTTTTCTAAAGCCCAGACTACCGCTAGTGCCTCCCTCTCTGTAGTCGAGTAATTTCGCTCAGCTGAGGTAAGTAACCGGCTGGCGTACTCTATCGGTCGCTCCTCTTGTGGAGTAGCACCTTGGACTAATACAGCTCCTAGGGCATAAGCACTGGCGTCTGTCCTGAGAATAAATGGTTCATCATAGTTAGGTTGTTGTAATATCGGACTCGAGACAAGTCGCGACTTGAGGTCCTCGAAAGACCTCTGCTCCGTCTCCCCCCACTGCCAACGTCGATTCTTCTTCGTTAAATCTGTTAACGGACGGGCTACCTCTGAGAAGTGCGGGATGAACTTCCGGAACCATGAGCAGGTCTGTAGGAACGATTTAAGGTGTTTAACTGAAGTAGGGGCCTTCATCTCCACCACGGCGCTGATCTTGTCGGAATCAGGAGCCACTCCTTGAGGTGAGATTATATGCCCAAGATACTTAACACTCTCTCGAGCGAAAACACACTTACCACGATTAGCACGGAGTTTAAACTCACGTAAGCGATTAAATACTAGCTGAAGATCCTGGAGATGCTGCTCGAAGGATCTTGACAGTACGACCAGATCGTCGATGTACCCTAACAAGGTCACATGCTTGACAGAGGCTCCGGATCGAAATCTATCGATTAACCTCTGGAAGGTTGCGGGAGCGTTGCGTAGCCCAAACGGCATACGCTTAAAACGATGAACACCGAGGTGCGAGACGAACGAAGTCTTGTCCTGGTCTTCCTCCCTGACGCACACTTGCCAGTACCCGGATCTAAGGTCTATAGTACTCATAAAACAGCTCTTACCTGTGTACTGCAACAAATCATCGATGACAGGCAAAGGGTATGAGTCACTCTTAGTGACGGCGTTGAGCTTCCGGTAATCAACGCAAAACCTAAAAGAGCCATCCTTTTTCGGAACCAGGAGAGCTGGAGCTGCCCACGCAGACTCACACTCCTCAATGATCCCTTCAGATAGCATGCGGTCTATCTCAGCCTCCATGATAGCCTTCTTCGCCGGCGTGAGCCTATAAGGCGGTACAGCTATAGGTGGATGCTCACCTGTATCGATTCGGTGTTCAGCAAAAGGGGTAGGCTCCCCCTGCTCTCGAAAAACATCTTCATACTGCTGCAGCAACACCGCCAGGTCGTCCTTTTGGGGTGGAGACAACATAACACCCTCGTCCGACCTTAATATGTCTGTAGCGGCGCAACCTACATAGTTGCGCGAGCTTTCGCATTGTAAAGGGTAAATATCCTGAGGCCGGTAAGCGCTAAACCACATATCGTTTGCTAAATCTAAGACTAACCGCGCCTTTCGCAAAAAATCTATACCTAGGAGCGTTTCATTATTATTCGCGTCCGGAAAGATTACGAAAGAGATATTTACCGCTAAATCCTTTAATTTTACCTCAACGTCGGTAAACTTTACAGGTAAATCACGAACTACGCCATCAGCAAGCTTTACGGACATTGAACTGTCGCGAAACGGATGATTAAGACGTTTAAGCAACTTATACAAAGTACAACCCGCAATACTTCGCTTAGCGGCGGTATCTATGAGGCCCGTCCCACGGAACCCTAAAATCTCAATATCTAAAATTGGTCGAGCATTGGCTCGGGTATCCGCAGAATTAACAATAACATCATCGTTTAAAGAATAACAATTTGTATCAACAGACTTGGCCTTAACATTGGCATTAAAAGAACAATTACTTAATACAGACTTGGCCTTAACATTAGTATTATAAGAATTACTATTTAATACAGACTTCGCTTTAACATTATTACCAAAAGAATAATTGTTTAACACTGACTTAGCCTTAACATTAGTATCATAAGAATAATTATTTAAGACATGCTTCGCCTTAACATATTTAACATGACTATGAGATACAATTTTGTTACGTTTACGATAAGATGTAAAATTACAATTGCACGCGTAAAACTGATTATCTTTAGAGTTTTTGTTGCAATTTCCACAATTCGCACGTATAACATCCCGAGCACCACAACCATAACAAAATACCGATTTTTCGGTTTTAACACTGTTATCACTTTTGTTTATTAACTTTGAACAATCGGACCTTATATGTCCACTCTTTTTACAATAAACACAGAAAAGTTTACCTGGATTCGACGATAACACCTGATTAGTGGGCGCACGAGGGGAACGCGGGAAAATCACAGACGTTTTAGGCGGCGCCGGGGCCCCGGGCGCGGCGGCGGCGTTGCCGGCGCGCAACAGCTGTGGCACGGGCGTAGCGGCGCGCGATTGCACGGCGGCCGTTGATCCCGTTGTTGTTACACTCCGGTCAGCCACTGCCTGTGGCGGCTTCGGCGTCAGCAACGTTGACTCCACTAGCGACTCCTCTATCACCCTGGCCTTCTCGACCAGCTGATCGACGCTCGATACAGCGTCGTGTTGAATTCTTTTTCGTATACGTCGGTCCAGTAACCCGTATATGATGTCCACTTTGACTCGTTCCTCCAGCTCGTAAGGCAACTTTGACAGCGTCGCCCTCAAACGCACGATAAACACATCTGCTCGTTCCGTCCTTTGTTCGGACGCGAAAACGTCGCGAAATAGCTTATATGCTGGTCGCGGCGTGCCGTACATGGCTCTGAGGCGTTGCAGGGCGTCCTCCCAAGACTGGACATCATTTTTAATTCCTTGATAAAAGACAGCGGCATCCCCTGTCAATAGCATAGGTAATCCTCGTAAAGCGTGTTCATCACTCACGCTGGAGCATTCTTTGAAGATCAGAACCGCATCCAGGAATGCTTCTAAAATTTCGGGCTTATCGGAGGCCCCGTCGAATCGTGCCGTACATTTGACGAAATTGCCGCCCTGCGGCAATACTGAATTGACTACCGGGAATGAAACCCGTGACTCGGTACTACTGTGAGCATGATGAGGCGCCTGGAAAGACTGCGCGGCGATGCACTCCAAGAGTTTTCTGTTTGATTCCGCCTGTGTTTTAGCGAAGGCTTCAAGGAATTGAAACAGACGATCGTCCCCCGGGGACGGAGCTCGGGCAGCGCCATCGGCATGCGTGTCTTGACATGTTGCGTCATCGATCTCACGATCACGTTCACTTGCAGTCGCTTTTCGTGTAAGTGGCATAGTGTAAAAAACTGTAGTAGATACTCGAATAACACTTTATACAGTTCACACAAAGTTAAACACGACACTAAACGCGACTAAAGTTCCGTGTTTCGGCCCAAAGTTGGAGCGCCATTTTGTGGCGGATAGTGTTCGAATGTACGGCGAGATTTTGTAAAGAAAACAACTAAAACACTTGCACTATGTATAAGTTTATTAAAACTACGAAATACATGGCGATGTACAAGACAATTATAAATACAAGAACCGAACTATCCGCACTTTTCCATGTCTCGTACTCAACTCTCACAGCCGTTACGAAAAATGACATCATCATAAGGACGCCGCGCTCCCATTAGCGGAGCGCGGACCAATTACAATTCGACAGCTCGAGCCCGTCGCTAAGCGTTCGGAAACATTTCGTTACAGTAGTTATTATTATTATTTTTTATTTTATTTATTTATTTAAAGAAAAGAATAGTACAAGTTTATAAGGCAGGTGTTATCATAAACTCATTTAGTCGGTTGATGCATTACGATTGCTTTTTCAATGAATCTTTTGATTCATTCAATAATATCGTTTCCAATAGAATAGCTTAGCTCGCATGCCAAAAGTGGTGTAAAATGCACGCAAACTCTAGTAAGCAATACTAAATTTACCTGGCACTGACACACGTACATCACTATTGAGGCACGTCCGCACACTACGGCTGTCGACAGTCGAATGACCACCCCACTATTTAATATTTATACCTCAGTACACTAAAAGTGGAATTAAAAAATTAATACAGTAAGACAGTAGTCTTATCTACCTGTAAGCTAAACTTCAGCCAAATCCATAAAATAGTTTTAGCGTGAAAGAGCAACAAACAAGCTTGCATACGTTCACTAACTTTCGCGTTTATTACTAAGATACTTATAAATACATCGTAAAAATCAAAATAAAACTTTGTAAATTCGTCGTTAATATAACTACAATTAAAATTACATAGTAAAAAAACTTTATGAATTCGTGATTTATATCATTTACTAGCAGTTGCCCGCGACTCCGTCCGCTTTTTTTCCAGTTAAAAGTAGCCTATGTCTTTTACCATGCTCTAGACCATCTATGTATCAATTTCCATTACAATCGGTTCATTAGTTTTAGCGTGAAAGTGGAATAGACAGACAAAGCTACTTTCGCATTTATAATATTAATTTATTTATTTATCATAAAAAAACATTTACAACAACGAGTTCAAAAAAATCGCCAAACTGTATAACAGTTTGTTGGCGATGATTGCGCTCTGTTATACATACATAAAAAAAAAAAAATAATAATAATAATAAATAATCCTAAAAACTAATAATTATATACTCTATAATACGTTCTCCTTTTCTATTATACTTATTATAGATCTATTTATTGCGTGTTAATCTAATTTTTAAATCACATTTTTTTTAAATACATAGTTATATACTCAAAATTTCGTCGTCGTAAAAACCAAAATAAAACTTAACAAATTCGTCAAATAAAGTCAAGCTTGTCGTCTTATAGTCAAGTGGGTACAAGATCAAAACATTGGAATCCCTTTCAAGGGGTAGCGCGTGACCAATTAGGTACATTCGAGCAATCACTTCAAGCTACGTATTGTTGATATGGCTTCTTGCACCAATAAGTTGAAGTTATACCTTACATATGTTAACGACTGTTATTAAAAATTTTGGGCACTAGACTAATATGAATGATCTTATGATTTGATATCTTGATTATTTGCTTGCATTAAATAGACTCTGAAACTAAGCTTTTAGATTAGATTAATACCGGTTGGCAAAATGTATTTTTTTTTTCATAAAAAAATGGCATTATTTTACACGAATGGTACCACGGAATATGGTGAGTACATAGTAGCTATTTTTATGTTGTTTGTTATTTGCTTCTTAATGAAATATATAATCTATGAAAATCACATATAATGTTTATGTAGCATAATTACTCGTATTAAAATTGGTTTAGTCCGTATAGTTATTTACCTAACAATCTTACAAAGAACACCGCTTTATGGTTACAAAATATTGGAAACAAAAATTGTGCTTACTATTAATGACGTCATAGATCTTCGTATTATTTTTACATCACTCGGTAGAAACATAATAATAACAAACTTAAAAATAATACCGCTTTACTAACAGTAAAAACTATAGACTATCGCAATAAAAAGTGAATTTAAAATACAATTCCTCCAAAGTGTCTGAGCATTTGTATGACAAGTTTTCGCAAATCAATAGCACTTGGATTGTAATTGGGTGCGTGCTGGAGTACTGCCATACGAGTTTGTACGAGGGTAGTCGTATATTAGACGGGAAGCCTAAATGCCACCCCTTGAGCGTCGTGAATGTTAGACTTAATATTAGAAAAAAAATTCTCTAGACTAAAAATGAAATCGAAACTATTATATTATGATAAATTTGACAATTCTAATCTATCTTAATATATATAAATCTCGTGTCACAATGTTTGTCCTCAATGGACTTAACCACAACCGATTATAATAAAATTCGCACACCATGTGCAGTTCGATCCAACTTGAGAGATAGGATAGCTTACATCCCGGTATTGCTTCGGGAACGGGAACTACGCGGGTAAAACCGCGGGGAACGGCTAGTGTAATTATAAAGTGTTGCAATATAAACTACTTCGCGTTACAGTTGTCAAGCGTTGTATTTTAGATATTACTAGCAGTTTTACCCTCATTTATGAATATATTATACACATA
>DWAJ01001732.1:0-20766 GCA_018238005.1 Eurema mandarina | reverse complement strand
CAAGATACAAAAATAATATGTATGAAAGAATTATTCCTCTTTAAATGATCTAAAAAAAAGTCCGCGACAGTATATGTCTATCTTCTAAGATTGACTCACTATACCATAATAATAGAAATAGATCCGAAGGGGACGAAGTTCCGAGCAACAGCTAGTGTATCATATACAGAGTGATTTATTTTAATAAATGAAAGACTTCCGCCTACTAATCGTATGCTAAAATAAAGGTAATTTATCAAATTTAGTTACTATAGCACTAATATAAAAAGTATATAGGAGAGTCTCTTAGTTTAGAGATACAAACTGTACCTGATTGTTAGATACATATCCATTTTTCACGTCAGTTAAAGTTTACAGTATTACCGTAGGAAGACATTGATATTTGGAATGCGTTACATGTGATAAAATATTATGGAAAAGATCAATTTACTATAAGATTCTTGCGAAATGGGACTATGGCTCATGCAAGCATCTATGCGAATCTTAAAAGAATTTATAAATTAATTTACATCTTTATCAAAATGAATTACATATATTAATTTTATACATATTAATTGTATGTTGTGTTCAATCTTGTTAAATCATGTCGGCTCTGGTGTGTGGTAAAACTACAATGACTTTATAATAAGACCAGCCTGATAAACTTGTACCCTTCTTTTCGTTAAATAAAAAAAAATGAAACGTCATAGTATTCCAAAACAGTAAACAACAGTAGAATATGTAAACGAGAATCCAAACGTACATTAAAAGAAATTAACAATCTGCAATCTCCAAAAATGATCACAAGAAAAACCACTTAACAGTAACAAAAAGATTCCTCCAAGAATTCTCAAAAGTACTTAAAGATATTAAGTCTATTAATGAGTTTGCTTACTTTGAATTTTTGATTGCGTCATCAGATTTTCCCTGCCGTATCAAATCCGAATTAACATATATATTAATTGAATACATTGCCCCGGTTTGAACATGCAAATCCTTCTTAATATTCCCTTTTATATTCTTCATGGGTGCATGGATCTCATGAATATCATTCTAAGAGAGTTCTAGAAAATTCTAAGGATTTCTTTAACATACGTGAACAGTGCATTTGTCTTAACTTAGTGTTGTTTTAGGCCGTTGTATGAAAATCAATGCTTTGAATTTTGTTTACAAAAAATTATCTTAATTTAATGGTTGTAGACTTTCTATGGTTACGGGCTTCGGAAAAGCATTTCAACAAAATATTGAACTTTAATATATAGCAAATACTCTACAATCATAACAAAAGTACCTTTATTAAACTGATAATTTAATACTTATTTAAACAACCTAGTGTTAAGCTTAACTTATTCCAACCGATATATTATGTATAAAGTATTCGATACATCTTCCATGACAGATTTCTTTGTAAATACTTCAAATAGACTTCCAAAATACGACCTTTCTAAGTAAGAAGCTTGTAGCAGATATTAGCATATTAAAATTCACCACCGAATCGCGATGAGATCTTCAACCCCTTTGATTGTTTAAATAACTTTATTCAACCCTCTCCGTTTGATTAACAAACACTGGGATATTACCGTGTACTTGGATTTCAATCTGGACTTTTCGTTTTATTGTGACTTGGAGTACATTTTATGTCTGTATTGGGGAGGCGCTAATATCGTTAACTGCTTAACTCTTGCTTGATTATTGTCTTATTTGAAGAGTAAAATGTAGATGTTTCGTTTGTTATTTTAAAATATCTGCTATTTAAATGGTATACGATTAATACTGCTATTTATGATTATGAAGGTATAATATGATAAGAAACTCTTACGTACAAGAAAAAAAGAAATAAATATTATTTATCATTTATAGTAATCAATAAAGAAAAAAATGAATGAAAAATAATGGTCTCCTTTCCAAGTTATTTATTGATATTTAAAGATAACTTGTTTGTATAACAGACACCGATAATAAATATAAGATTTTTTATTATATAATTGCATGTTTAAAAGAATATAAATTTGTTTGAATTCGCTTAATAATTATATCTTAAGCAGACATAAGTTTCGAACAAATATTAGATACGTAATTTAGTTACTACTTTTGGGCAAGATGACCGCGTGTAAAACATAATATAAAAGATACTGATGTAAAAATCAAAGCGATCTTATAAATAAATACAATAACATAACACACCCGACAAAAACGTTAACCCGACAAAGCTCGTCTGAGAAGTTTCCTTCAAAAAACTCCAAAGAAATACCTTTTGGAACTAATAACGTTCTTCCTGTGGGTTTAAGAAGGCTCTGTAAAAAGGGGTCTATTTCGCGCGACAATAAGCTAAATACCCAAAGGAGAGGTGACAATATTATTCGAGCGAAATTGGGAAGCGCATTTATTAAAGGAGCTACAAAGGGACCATATTGAATTGTAAGGAAAGTGACGCGGATCGAGAAGTCGGCGCTAGATGCGGCATTTGGAAGTCGATTGGGACTTAATGATCTTTATCCGTAACCGGATGATACCCGCCGACATTTTTTGCGTTAAAACTGAGATACTATAAAGCTTAGAAATAATTGGGTATTTAACAGATTGAACAGTCAGTATTGTTCAAAATTTCATATAATTTAACTTACAAATGTCATCTTCGTAGTTTTTTTCCATGACAATATCAGTTATTTATGTTTTAATCAATGTAATGAACTACGTAAGGACAAATTTTACCGAATTCCATTTCGTTTCTACGAAACATTCCTACTGTAAAAATTTGCGTTTTAACTTTGCCCAACTTTATTTTGTAGCTTCGCGACATAGCTGAATTTAAGTTAATATTATGCGGTAGTTTTCTTATAATTTTCTAACTAAATGATAAATGAGAACATCAATAAGATTCGTTTCGTTAGTGAGGCCGGTCGGTGACACGCAGAGTCGACTTCTTTCATTGTAGATTAAATTCTTGGCTACCCGCTCACCTGCCGTCTGACCACCACTGCTAGATATAATTTTCTATAGCTATAATATGATTGTTGAAAAGAAAAAATAAAATTAGCCTGCTGAAACTTAAATTATCTATAGCCTGTTATTATGAACCTATTGACTTATTAGTTAAAATTTGTTCAGTATCTTAGGTGCTAAGATGGAGCATACAAAAATACATATATCTTTGGCCTTTACTTAGTCGGGTAAAAAGCAGGTTCTTAATTTTTGTTTTCTTAGCTTAAGCTTGACCAATCACAAACATTAAGCAAGTAGTTTCGTACATTCTAAATGGTCCATGTCTCTATTGATATATTATATATAAATTATGAGTATATAGATCAATTGTCATGTTGTAGTATAGCTTTGAGTGGTGTACTAGCATCGTTAATATCAGATCCGTGGCGGCTTAATCTCGCCGGCCGCGAATTTAATACATATTTCATTGGAATATTTCACCGCGTATTACTTCCTTCGGTGTTTGTTAAACAACGCTCTTTTACGCCGTCTCAACGATTGCCTAAAAAACCCCACTTTTGATTCACCGTTAATGAGATTCGTTCCTTTGTTTCCGAATTTCTTATTGCGGTTCCATTTCTTTTGTTTGAGACGTGCCAATTTTTGTATTACTCGTAAGTGTCTTGTAGGAAAGTAGTTGACGCTGTGACCTGAAAGGCACCTTTTTGTAGTGACAAAAACGTGAGAACTGTTTCGCGACCCACTTCACACTTCAGTGTTTCTTCATTATAGTCTTATGGTTGTTAATTGAAGTAGGTAAAATATAATGTATACTTTTATTTGTAGTGAATCTTCTTATAAGTGTTAATCACAAAATGTGTTGGTTAGTCCATAACTCAACAATGCTTGGATCAATTTGACAAATTCCTTGTTTTTAATATTCTTTGAAGATCCAGGTTGGATTTAACGGCGATAAAATTCGAAAATAAATAGATGGTGGATTTGATACACAGAAAACATGTTTACTGAATTAAAAATATTAACTAACTGAAATTAATAATAAGAAGATGGTCAGACGACTTTCGCCAAGCACTAGGGCCATTCTGGACCAGAGTAGCTACTGATAGAGGGCAATGGAAGCAATTGGAGGAGGCCTTTGTCAAAAGACACTCCGAAACAAGGGATTTATTATAAAAAAAAAATATATATATATTTATATAATAATGTTCGGAATAAGAGGCTATTATTATTATTATTATATACAGGTTTTGAGGTTATAAAACCTTAGTTAACTTACTATTAACTGCAATACAATTAGTGTCAATGGAGGTGTAAGCTTCACAATATTACGTTAACGTTGTAGCTACATGGTTACTAATAATACATTCGCAACTTAGACATAGTTAACATATTTATTTACATATTTATTTATCACAATTCAACAGGTATTGCTTAACGAGACTTAATGAAAGTTTTAGAAAAGGATAAACCGTATCTTTAATCCATTATACCACCATGCATATTTGTTTCAATAAAAAGTTTAATATTCTTTTAACTCCGACTCTATATAAAAATCCATGTCATAAAATGATTGTACCTTTGGGGTAATGAAGAGGCAGTAGAACCGTAGCTAGAGCTGCGTTTAGCTGTCTCTCTGTACGTAGACTGTCTGATGCGAAGTTCTCGCGTAGGAGTTCCTCCTGCCGACCCTGAAAAATAGATTTATCGATTATTTTATAATGAATAAGAATAATACTTATCCATACTTAAACTATAAATAAGTAAAGTAAATTTGTGACGTTGCATGGTAGAGGTATTGTATGGGTAATATCGGGATTTAATAAATAATATAATTAACCTTGAAACCAATGATAAACTTATGCACGTTAACGTGGGTTTTAAATTATAACGCGTAAAATATATTTTTTATTATTAATAGATACTATAATTACGAAAGCTCTCGTTTCTAAAAATACACTGACAAAATAAATATCAATTCTTGACGTTTTATTTACGAAATTGCACGCGTCCGGCCTTTCTTAGACCATTAGATATAACAACTATTTAACACCGTTTCAAGCACCTCAAACGTATATCCATTGCTTTCTAGAAATTTACTGTAATAATAAATACTAACAAATTGTCATATTAAAATCCTTACCTGTATAAGACCCGTTTCTCTGCGTGCTGGTGTTGGTCGCTGGCGCTCTGCCCTCCAGCGCGTTCAGTCTCCTCAGAGCATCAGCGAGGGTAGACCGGAGACATAGCAACTCTTCAGCCTGCCTGGAACATCGCACTTCCAATTCGGCCACCCTCGCAGCCAGCCCTGCTCCTTCGCTTTCTAGCATTTCATCTGAAATTATATGTACTAATGTAGACTAAAGTGTCTTTAACTAAAAATCTATAACTAGCCGTGCACCGCGGTTTGCATGCTATTATAGGTACATATAAACCTTCCTCTTCAATCACTCTATCTGTTAAAAAGAACCGCTTCAAAATCCGTTGCGTATTTTTAAAGATTTCACCATACATAGGGATAAAGGGACAGACAAAGAGACTTTGTTTTATACTATGTAATGTTAACTAAAATAAGTACCTTCATTTGTTTCTCGTTTGAACCCCTTATTTATTTTATCATAAAAAATCTAAACAGTTTTAATATAACGTAATCTTACGTTTTAATCTTAGATCTATGTAATCTAATGAAACCAAGACTATTAACACAAAAAATCCCTTTAAGTTTAATTAATGCCTAGACATCATTAACACGTACAAATACGACAAGGACGAGGCTGTAGCCTTAAATTCTTCTAAACACCTGCTTACACTTGACTCATATTTGCCATAAATGTAAAATGACCTTTAAAAACTTACAATGATACGTTTGAAAAATCTTTTCATTTGCTAAAAAGAGCAAAATTATATAATCAAACGTATTCATCAGAACAGAATTTTATGATCGATTAAGAATTATTTTTTAGTATTTCAGATCGCTGTAATAGGAAGTCCTTGACCATTTAGGTGATATAATAAGAAAGCGTAAGTCTGAGGAAATGGCGGTGATTATAATATGTCGATAATTATCGCACTGCCGGTGTTATGATTCTCACGGTCCTATAGATCGAAAGCTTGTTAAGCTTCGGTCTGGAAACGATTTGGAACCGACTTGAGATTTATATGTTAAGTCAATTTAGCAGGGAATATCGTCAGCTGCATCAGTACGGAAATTACGAAATCATCTGAATAAAGTAACTAGATGAATCCAGAATATGCACATTAAACAATTACATTATTTTTAGGTGAACAGGTAAAATAATACAAAACAATTTAACGATTAGACCGGTACTGCGCATTTTGAATTCCATAATAAGGTAGATCTAAACAATGGGAAAATTTCGCAAAGACCTCACCGACAACCTTGTATTAAATAAGGATTTGGCAAGACATGCGACACTGCTGTTCGTATGTGAAGGCTGGCATACAAGATAGAATGTTAACGATACATGAAAATGGTGCGATTACCTGCTGACATGGTCATTACATGCAAAATCTGAGATGAACATCGTAAAGCAAATTAATTTAAACACATTTATACTTCTTATATTTTTTAGTTTGCTCTTAACAACCATCATTCTTACTCATTGAACTACTATGAATAAATCCATATTCTAATAGGTTTTTAAGACTTTACGCAAGAACAAGTATTTTAATATGTAAGGCCTTTATCTAGCGGTCGTCAGCACTAATGCTTGGTTTCAATTCGATGACCCAGACAAATGGTTTTGGGCTTGGCCAAATGGAGTTTGTCAGCTCGGAATTTGGATTTGCGCCCAGTTTATCTACGACATTCACGTTAGACCTTTTTTGGGTTAGGAAGTAGGTATTAAATTTGGAGTAATATATTGTGTCATCAGGTTTATTTCCATGAAGTGGAGGACCGCCTATAACTATATAACGAATTTATATTGCAGTTAAAGCTATTTTATAAAGAAGAATTGCACAATTCTTATTATCTTTGTCCAATTAAGTAACTAACCTGACCTAGCAGCAAAAACGAGGAGCATTAAAATTGTTGTGCATCTAAAACCTTAAGTAATGAGATTTCTATAGATCTCGCTTTTTAATTAGCTAACGTTATGAAGATTTGTTTAAGGGTTTTGATCCTTATTTTCCAGTGATAGCCAAAAGGATCACTGCTTATTTAGTACCTTCATTTTACTAAGTAAAAGAGCATGGTTATCGTTCCATGTTACATTTTGAACTTACGCCAAGCCGCATAGACATCATTCATTGTATCTCCTGGCGAGTCGCTCGCTCGAGAACTTCTAGACTCTCGGCTCTCCATAATTTACACTTTGGCACTAACACATTGTTCTACTTTAAAAGTCTATTAAAGCAACTGACTTTCGCATTCATTTATTTTTAATAGTTAGTACTAAGTTAAATAACATATTTTCACTAATATTAAAGGAGAAAAACTCTAAAGAAACACTTCATATCTCATTATCTTCATATCACACTTTTTGTATTTCAAATCATTTAGTGTGTCAAAAAAACAACTTTAATATACATGAACATTAAATACGGTTGTTGTACCTACGTTTTAATATTCTTTAAATACAGAATATTAAAGAACCATTAGTGAAGTTTTTGTTCCATGTTTTTATAATTGTTACAATGTAAACACATTTAGTTTTTCTATAAGGAAAACTTTAATAACATATTCACATATTTGATTCAACACATTACAGATTGAAAATAACTCGGAACTAAGTAACAGTTCTCGAGAGAATTTGCTAGAAAAAACTTTTGAAGACAGTCGAATAAAAGAATTCAAATTAAAGCATTAGTTCTCAATATCCGTGTAAATTCCGAATAACGGTACGATTTGTGTCGAGTTTAGCATTTCAATTCCCGTGTGCATACTTTACCTACATCGACATAACTGTACATTAGGTCAACCTCAACTAAGTTCATGGACCAGCCATTGCATTAAATACCAGCGCGGCGCTTGATAATGACATTTAGTTAATGCAACAATTTATAAGCGAGAAACATGAAAGTGAGCAAGTATCATAAATAGGAAGCCATCCTTCGATTAACGTAAAGTAATCAAGTTTAATGACTTATCTTATTTTAAGACTTTTCGAAATGTAAACTTTATGAACAAGCTGAAATAAAAAAAGCGTTTGTCTTTGTAAGAATTATTATAAGATCAGTTGCAATAAGAGTCGCAGCCACAAGTCTTACAAAGCTGGTAACAGCCTAGCAGAACTAACAAGGTACCTTTCATGTAACCCCCGTTACATCATTTAAATGCCACTTCCTTGATCTCAAAATGCTTTTTAATTGGCCCAAAGATGTATTTAATAAAAGTAAAATTCAAGTCGGTTAGGTCACGCATTTCATAAGGTCACTTGCGACATTCGTGCTTGCAATATTTTATACCTATACTAGCTGTTGCTCGCGACTTCGTACCCGTCGGATCTATTTATATTATTATGTTATAGTGAGTCAATCTTAAAAGATAGACATATACTGTCGCGGACTTTTTTTTAGATCATTTAAAGAGGAATAATTCTTTCATACATATTATTTTAGCTTTATATTTTAGTATAGATTATAATTTAATTATATTCAGTTAGTACAAGAATCTATGAAAATTAAACATTTAGGTTTTTTATATTTAAAGCCTTATAATATTTTCTGGAATTCCAGGTTTAATTTAAGCTCTAAACACTAACGTACTTACTAAATAATAAAATAAAAATTCATTTTTAAAAAAGAAAAAGTAAGATAATAATTATTCGAGAACCGTTATTGTACAATTAATTCTGTATAAAATTGGTGTTAATTATACCTACATTTAAACACTGAATTGGTGTAAGAACACATTAAAATGCAGAAATTTGAAAGCTTCTCACTAATAACGCAATTATCACACGTACTTTTTATTTTACCATTAGTAAATATACTTAAAATAAATATATGCTTTTTATTTTTTCCAAATAAAATTTTTAAAACCTTTACGGCCAAATACTCATACGCAAATTAAATTTAAGCACGCCTTAATTTTGACAGAATTGTATGGCGAAATGTCAGATCGGACCGGTTAAGTTGTATTTAATTTTAAGTTGCGTTGCAATATTCCGGCATTAAAGGTAAAAAATTTGATATTGTACATTTAGACGGATGTAAAAAATCAAACATAGTGATTCTCAGCACCGCAATTTGGACAATTGTAACAGCTGATTGCTGTAGAGATAAATCACGACGTCATTATCTTCTTCATACATCATATGTCAGAGAAGGAGGGGAGATGTTCTCACGACTGCGAAAGTTTGTGAAGATTCTTAGAGAAAATTCAAACAAAGACTTTCAAAGCGATGTGGCATCGATTTTATTTCAATATCGATTGAAACATGATTTATGAGATTTCACATTAGATCTAGTCGGTACGTAGATCAGAATGACGATCTATTTAGTCTATGTAGGTCACCACAGTTTAGTGATCGTCATTTTCCAAAGCTCAATTAAAAACTGTTTAAAGACAGGATGAAGTATGCGGTATTTCCGATGAATTATGACTTGGGGTGCTTCAAGAAGAGAGCGTACATCTTTTTAAAAGGTCGGCAACCCACTCCAGAGTTGGCAAGGTCTGCGAGTGTTCATGGGCGGCGATGACCCCTTACCATCAGGTGGCTCGCCTGCTCGTTTTCTCCCTATGTTATAAAAAAAAAGTCTTTACACAGTTTTTAATTGAGTAATACAATGAAGATCGTCAATAAAGTTTGATGAAGGTGACCCTTAAATTAGCCATTCCTAATCCCTGACCGTGATCAGGTAACGGATGTGACGTCATAGAGCCAATTCTTACGATCGTCAGTACATCATCAATATGCTAGTTGCGTCCCAACTGTCGACATTGCATGAATCGGTTGATACATGGTGTGAATTTTGACAGTATTGGTAGGTAATTATTACTGCATAGTGTATTAATTTAGAATTGGAGCAGTACACAACTCATTTTTTCTGATAATATTTTCTCTTTCCAATTTAAAAAATAATAACATTCTATGGTTTCCTATTAAAAAAAGCATAAAAACAAAGAAATATGTTCGTTTTTGGGTTACTAGAAATTTTACACAAAAAACTACAAAGTACACCAGGTGTACTAATGGCGTATAAAAATTATAACAGTTGTCATATCTTAATATCGCAGCTAGAAAATAATAATTTTATATTATATTATGTATAATAAAAATACTTTTATGATGTAAGCGAAGAAACGTGATAAGAATATCCCATGTCAGATAATTAATATTCTTTTACAGTTGCCTACACAAATAAAACAAAATATGTAAGTGATTTCAAAACACGGTAAAAACAATAATATTTGCTCTATGTACTTATTAAGTGCGCCCATAATCGACTTCTAATATAGGTACCTACTTACGTTTGTGTTCGATTAGGTTACCTGTACACATGTTTTATAACTAATTCTTAGTCAATAAGCGGCTTGTACACTTATATTACTAGGTGTAGGTTCGTGTCTTGATTTCTCAAATTATTTTTTAGAAATACATCGCATACATAGCGACACACAGGCAATTAGACTTTTTTTCATACAACGTATAAAATAACACTTTGTTTATCTATTATAGGTTTTTTTATTTTTTTAATATACCTAATTTCTCCAACATAATCTACTCTTTCATACTAGTTCTCGCGTTTGTTCAACCTAGCATTCTGCATACATTTTCTTTCTGTCATTCATCTCTTTCATTTCTTTTCTTGGATGGGATTCCCAACTATTCCAGCTACTCTATCTTATTTTTATGTTTATTTTATTTTCAGATTTTACTGGGTTTGAAATGACGCACTCCTGTGGGTACAAAATAAGGGATAACACGTGAGGGGAGTATTTAAACCGTGATGGGTATGTTGTTTTTAACAATACATATACATTTTTCTTAGTCTATTACAACCTATGATAGGTTTGTAAAGTATAATTATATACCTACCTAAACTGTTTGACCTACGCTTGAATAAATTAATTCTATTTATCTCAACAATAAAATGATGAGATTTATGAAGTTGTTTAATAGTCTAACTGGGCTGCTAACTTCGAAAACATTTCTATAATTCGCATTAGCGCGCACAGTGCAAGTTGGCAAAACTCTCTCTGAAGCACAATAGCAATTATTTTGTTGAAGCTTTTTGTTGCTATAATTATTATTTTATCTAGATGCATCACACGCAAAGTTGACAAAATTGCAACGTTTCAACATAAGATAGTTTATATGATTTTCTTCTACATTTGATATAGTGGTCCACTTTGTTAATATAACAGAAATAGAATGTTACGTGAAAGAATTATCTACTGTACAATTTATATTTTGAACAAAGAGATGGTACCTATACGAGGTGTAAATTTAATACATATTATGTATGTGGGTTTTGTAAAATATTATACCTAGCAGGCAGGTTGATAGTAAGTAGTAACCGATGCGGTATTGTCTGTTTAAATTCGCCTGCCTAAATCCCTTTAGGCAGGCGATTAGGATCCCTCCTATTCACTTGTTCTTTAGGTTTATTTTATTAGACATTTTGATTATTTGTAGTAGGTATTGACTGGAAAATAAAGGTTTGAAAAAATCTTTTGGCGTAGGTTCCATCACCAATTTATTATCCTACGTATCTCGTATATGAAAATAAGAAAAATCGTTATGTCTAGTTATGTTAAACTAGACAAAAATACTTTTATAAAACTATTGTAAATCCTACGTCATAAACAAATAAAGATCAAACACAATCAGTGCATGCCTCTCGCGTACCTCCTGTAATTCTTGTTAATGTGAGTTGCCAACATTTTTATAGCGGCAAGGAGCTATAAATACTAAACATAATGCTAGGATAAGTATACGGCTAGTTAAGTTATTGCTACTACAAATTATTGTAAAGAAAACGGTAGGTATGAAAAAGGTATCACTCATTATAAATCATTGATTTTTTTTTATAAATCTTAGGTTATCCAACAAAGGGAACTAGCAGGAAATTTAATGAGAATTATTGATCCTCCAATATATTATAATTAGTATGTGTAACAGTGTTATCAATTCGTAACAAATAAATCAAAAAAATATATATCTATCCATTATTTTTGAGTCTATATTCTGTAAGTATGTATTTATATTAAGAGATACTAAAATAATTGTACCTATCGTAATTTTACAACGATTTTACCTAAATTCCTAAAATTCTAACGGAAAATTGTTATTTTCGTTCAAGTATGTTAGCTGATAAATATCTTAAACAGTTCAGCTATTAAGTTGAATATTTCTCCTCAAAATTTTCCGACTTCAGGAAATTAAGCCCGAGCCATCATCGCAAACTGAATAATTTCTCGACCATTTCAAATTGTTTTAAACTGACTACTTCTTGGTATTTAGTAGATATAATAAGTTTGTATAAACCATCGTAAATGCTTTTAATGGATAGCTATTATACATATACCTATTTTGCTTTTCTGTTCCTCCAAATTAGGTATAATATTTTGTTAATACATATTAAAAATCTATAAATCTATAGGTAATTAACCTACCACCTAATAAAATTAGAAGAAGCTATAAATTTATTGCAAATAATTATTAACAATAAATATAAATATAAAACATCCGTCGCGTAATTTTATATACCTAACTAAATAACCCGACTTTTCTTTATACTGTGCAGTGACAATTTTAATAGTAGATTATACTCGTCTACAAATACATACCGTATCTGTAGATAATAAACATAGGTAATTATGTAACTACATCATATAAAACTAATTTAAAAATTAAAACTATACCCAAAAACGCAAATAAGGATTGCGCATAAAACCATTCGGATTAAGTTTTTTGATGATAATGTTGTTTGAAGTGGAAATTTGGCTCGTCCGGCACATTTTGTGTTAATCGTTTGCAAACGTGCGCAAAAATCCTCTTAACGTGATTTAGCGAAGCAAATAGGAATGTTACTTAACGCTCTAAATGTGTTTTGGTTTAACAAAGATTTTTTATTTAGTTACCTATAAATGTTTTTAAAAGTTGAGTTAACTAAACTTAGTTTAGGAGAAATTTTGAGTTGTCTTGTTCTTCGCTTAACAGAGTTTAGGCAAGTTTTGGAATCTGAATTGCGTTCTAAATATAGCTGTGTCTTAATATAGTCATAAATAGTACGTAAAATAAATTTAAGAAATAATACCAGACCTATAGATATTTCAATTCAATATTACGTAGCTAATTAGGCAACGGATTTAAGCTCCTTTCTAGCCAGTAATTGAAATAATTCTACAGCGCCCCAAGTTGGAATTTCACGTCAAAATGCCAAGAAAATGAATAGCATTCATTGCCGAAGAAGTAATTGCTTATTAAAATGCACCAACCAAGAAAACGGTGAGGTTTGGGAAGAAATGCAGGTAAGAATATAATTGGCTCCTTACCTAACGCTGTTAGTTCACTCATTTAGTACTAAAAATATAAAAACAAGCTATAATTGTTGTAATATAATAAATAACTTTAAAAGATTAACTTACGGTGTAAGTATAAAATTATTATAAATGGAAAAACATATTCAACTATTGATACACGAATATTAAACATAAACTATGAAAAATTACAAAAACAAATTCGTAAACGGTTTACAAATACAAAAGCGATCTAAAGTCACGTTCGCTATTAAAATGGTTTCAATAAAATAAAATAAAATGAACCACATTTTTGTTGAATATTTCGTTTCATTGCTTTCGAATATGAAATATATTGTTCGCAATCACTTTTTTATGGATATTCATAACACTTTGACTTTTTTCTCAACTCCTTCTCTAGATATTAAATCATTAATTGAAGAAACATATACAGTCTATCATTTTAAAAATAGGAAATCTCGGTAGATTAAAATTATAAAAGATATATATCTACATAAGTATTGCCCGCGACTCCGTCCGCATGGACTTTCATATAAACATTGTTCCCCCCTTCCCCCCTTATAACAATTTTTTCCAGTTAAAAAGTAGCCTATGTTTTATCTCGTGCTCTAGACCATCTGTATACTAAATTTTAAATTAGACAGAGATATTAGTAGGTACAGATTAAAACATATAATATTATGAAGTGCTGTGACTATTGGACGAAATAATTACCTAATAATTTTCAAATAATAAAAAAACGAATTCAACCAATTCTCAATGATTTGTAATTTGGAAAGTGTTGTTGTGACAGATCTTTTTTGAAAAATGTTTAACCTGATTTGATATTATAGTTCAATTTTATTTACGTTTCAGTATTGATCTATTATGGTGTCTTAAAATATTCATGTTCATCGCAAGACAGGGAGCTAACGGTCCAGTACCTAATAAAGTAAGTACCCGCTTCAGAATTTACGAAAAACACACGCTTTAGCAGCTTTGTAACAGTTAATCTGAACTCTTTTAATTATTCTCAACTCTGAAAATTTATCGTAACTTTTCCGATGCCCTTAATTAATTCCGCTTTTACTATCACGCTCGGTCCGTTCTTTTATCAAAATATAAACGTTGTAGTGTTTCACTAAATTTTAATTAAAGCTCAAAAAGAGAATACTAGAGTCTATTAAAACATGAACTAGGTACGTCTCTTAAGAGAGTAGTTTCAGTAATAGTACCGACGCGACGGGTAGTTTTTAGTGGTAAAAAGGTTAGTGGTAAGGTTTCTCAATTCGTTCGTATATGTGTTTTTTATACCTTCAAACTAAGCAGAAAGTTCTCTTAATGGTAAAGGACCTCCTCTATAGGCCACGACATTAACACATAAGTCAAAAGTTTATGAACGTTGTTTGATAGCGAATATTTAAATTTAGATTTTAAAAAATGTAAAATAAAGTAAAAAAACGGGACCTGACTTAACACGACTTTTTAACGTAGCTTGTTAAGTAGTACCATAGAGTCCTCTATTATTAATATTAAACTATGTTAAACAAAAACTCTAAAATACATTAAATATAATACGATTGCGTTCAAATGTTCCTATTGTTTGTGCAAATTCAGTGATAAAATTGAATTTCGTGACCACTAAATAATTAGTGCAATTGAATTAGTGCTTTTAGTTTAGTCATAAAACATATTTAGTGGTATTTCATCAATAATTGTATTTTACTTTAAACATACGCGAATATTACAGCGTGTTTTCAAATTATAATATTAGTATGGATCACAATTCTATCTAGTGTTACAAACTAAGGACCACCCTGGCTTTGCACGTATATATGAGGCATTTAATATGAGTAGATATCAAGCTTACTTTTCAATCACTCTTTTAAAAAAAGCAGCATCAAATACCCTTATGTAGTTTTGAAGATCTCTATATAGTTATACATTGGAACAGACACACACAACTTTGTGTTATATTATGTAGAAATTTGAAATTTAAGTGAATGTATGATTGTACCTAAGCATGTATGCGTGTTTGTTGCTCTTTGAAATAAAAACTGCGTATGAAATTGGCTGCAATTTTGCATGCAGGTACATGTGACCCCGGTTTAATACATACATCATAGAATATTTTTTATCTCGCTTTGCTATTCGAATGGAAAATAAGCTTGTCAAACCGCAGGCCGGTTCATGAATAAACACAAATTTCGTTATAACGTAGTTAGTTTAAGTAATTCGTTTCCGAATTTGGACAACAATCAATTCTTCTTATAACAAATCAACTCACCAGCAAATAAGAGATGGTATAGTTCGCGTCACAAATCTTTAGCGCTGATCGAAACCTGCGCAGAAGTCAAAAATAAGGTATCGAGGTAAAGGCGCGGCGCGCGGGGCGCGTGATCGTCGGGTGCGCGAGCGTTGATTGGTTGTCCCAGTCGTGTTGTCTTTCTCGACAATTTCGAGCGCGATTCTACCGATACGCAGCTATTCTCGTCCAGCGCTAAACATAAATGACGCCTACTATACCAATATAATAATAGGTGGTGGTTTTGGTTTTATTTTAAGTTAACTGTTTTGCTTGAAGCGCAATTCTTAAACGCGTCTGATATTAAATAATTATGCTACCTACTGTAAATTACTCGAAAATATGAAGAATTGAATTTTAATGCCCTTTGTGCTCTCACGAAGTCTTCCATGGCGCAGCTTCCGTCTTGTGAATAAGTAAATAAGTTTTTAACCGACAACAATACAACTAAGGAACAAGTTTTCATGCCCAGGGGCGTATTAATTTCGCAGCTTTTTATATTTCAAGGTATATTGTAGTGGATTTTTTAAACAAACAGTTAATTGAGGGGTAAAAATATTTAAATAATTATAACCTTATAGTATGCAGTTCAGGTTACTAAGAATACCCTAAGACTTACTACAAAGTTAATTCGCACATTCGCATTGATAGGAAACTTTCTCACGTATCGTAATTTTAAAAGCACATCCTAATTAAAGTATTAACGAAATATACTACGGGTATCGATTATAATTATAATTCGTGTTTGATTTCTGAAACATAATTCTAATAAAATATACCTAGTACTCAACTTTATCTAAAATTTTCTACAACAAATAAGTTTATTACGAAACGTTTTACACGTAGAATGTGCAACTTAAGAAATATTTGCTCATTAAGTATTCAAAGCTGAGCTTTAGCAAATTTACTTTCCGCTCTGTCTGTACCTGTGTATGATCTTTAGATATATAAAACAAATTTTAGGTGCATGTACTTTTTTATAATAAAAAGAGTGATTCAACGAAGAGGTTGTGACTTTAATTCCCGTTTTGTTAGCGAAGTAAAAAAAAATCAAAGGAATGATGTATGAGAAATGCTTGTTTTGGATTGATGCAGGTGTACGCTAACTCAGTATCGACAGCTGTTAGAAGAGATTTGTTTTAAAACAATCGCCAAAACTACCTCTGACGTGAGCTTCAAAGGCTACACATGAATAATTTATTGCATAAATTTAGTATCGGTTTATGGCGCGATGTTAAAATGCTTTTCAATAAAAAATGGTTATGCAAAACATATTTTTATGAAAACATCAAACTAGCTTTTGGCAACGACAAATTGCAAACATATAAAACACACCCAAATCAAACCATTCTATAATTTACGTTCAATTTTTCAGCAAAATGTTTCGACGGGATGCGAAAAAAACATCGTTAGGTCTATTCATATCTAGGCTACAATTATCAAGGCAAAAATTAATTATTTTTCACTACGTAAGTACCTACGGCGTACCTAATTTCTAAAGCAACTTATGATTAATCAATATGTCTGAAACACGGCGAGATAATTAATAATTGAGAGTCAGTTGAGGCATTTTCCTGAAGTAACGATACACTTAGAAAAGTGGAGAGCTGATGTTTTGAACGTCAGAAACAAAACGACACCTGAGCTCCGAGATGTGAGAAATGGGGCCGACTTTTGATGTAGATCATTCTGGATGCTTTATGGAAAAATGAGTTTCATAAAATACAAGTATTTACAGCTAATTATATAGTAATTTTTGCGTTTATTACAATATGACTACTAGTTTAACATAAGACTTCTTAAAATTTATTCATATTGAGCGTTAAACACAACTACTATACTGATCTTTATATATTACTAGCTGTTGCCCGCGACTCCGATCGCGTTTACTTTCATAAAAAAATTATTCCCCTGGAAACTGGATAAAAAGTTAATATTAGATATCCTATGTCCTTCTCCTGGCTCTAAACTACCTCCCTGCCAATTTTCAGCTAAATCGGTTTAGCCGTTCTTGAGTTATAAGTGAAGTAACTGACACGACTTTCTTTTATATATATAGATTATTACGCTAATTTATGTATTACAAAAATTATGAAATGAAACGTATCTATAAAACTCATCACTACTGTTAATAAATTATCATAGTACCTATATTATTTCCAGAAGAGCCACTAGTTGGTCGCAAGTATCCAATAAGCTATAGGTAGGTTATTGTCCAAAGCGACGGACAGACAGCACGGTTCACGGCCTCCGTGATGGATGTCACGCAGTTTAATTGAAATATTATGTTACCTGGCTAGGGCATAAATTATTACCTGGACAGAACATCTTAGCCTACATAGTACTATTTTGAAATGTACAGTCTAGTACTAAAGTATACGAATAACAAGGTAAATTAAACATAACAAATCATCTTATAACTGGCGTTAGAATACATTAGAAATAGAAAAAACCTTACAATCAATAAAAGTAATGTCATAATCACCATAACGGTAACTCCATTGCCTGGGAAGAAAAAAGCGTATTTATTTTTGAAAGGCAAACAGAAAAAAGGCTCACTCCAGAGCAGACCTTCACGCTCGCCAGCTCATTTTTTCTCTATACTATTAAAAAATAAAACTGATCATAGTTTAAAGATGTATTCGACTGTACCAAGCATTTTAAGGTTATGATGTAAAACTTTAAGTTTGAAGTGGTACGAGTATTAAAATTACAGCAACGAAGTTATACCCGCCTTTAGTATTATGGGTATAATGTAGCTTATAATATTTACTATTAAAGAACCGAGCGACCAACTTATGATGAATCATAGGATCATGGAAATACCTAAAAAATTGAAGAATGTCGAAACATACATAGCATCAGTCCCAAACCGACTAACAATGAAATCAGACGATTCATGGAAATGATTTAAATTGCTTTACAATAAACACGATCGAGTTCCCCATTCCAAAAGGATATGCGGCGTATAACATTTCCCCACCTAATAACATGGAATTATCAGTTATTAATTAAAGTATATCGCAGCAGCGTATTCTGTCTTGTTACGTAGACGGTAGAACCAATGATATTATAGTTTATAGATATGTTATACATCAACAAATCAACCGAAAAAGTGTTCCGCACAGCAGCGGGAGCACACATACTTAAGTCAAACGATAAAAAAGAGATAAATGATAAAACCACCAAAATAATAAAGTTAGTTTTGTTAGTTACGCCTAAAAGCACCGGCAACCAATCACCTAAAGGTAAGAGGTGCTAATTAGGATGTTTTTGCGTCTTTTAAATTTTGCGCTTATATCATATCTATTTAATATAATATCATTGCGTAGAACTATCAAAATTAGTGAGCGCCAACGCTCGTTGTTCGCGGTGAGCCGCAAACTAAATTGCGGATTTGAGTGCACAAGATATGTGGCGAAGCACCTACATTGTACGTATACCTACACTATTATTAATTTAAAGATTTTCCCTCCATTTTAAACTGTCCATCAAGAATATAAAATCGTTTTACATCGTTGTATTTAATAGTAGATATTGAAATATTGCATGTGTCATAATTATTATAAGTGCTATCATTTTGTGTGTAGAAGTAGTTTTTCACAATGATCATAACGATAGCTGCAATATTAATTTAGTCACTTAAATACTAAATAATTAATAAATGAAAATTAAAATACATAGACACTTTATTACATACATTGTTTTCACCATCAATGACATATCGGTGATACCTTAGGTATAAATAAATGTATAATACTCACCAGATAGTCATAGTGATAGTGAGAAGAAACTTTATCCCTTTTTAACCGACTTCATTATGCTCTAGATACTCTGTAAGAAATTTCCCATTCGAACAAGGTATAGTTTTTTTTTATATAAGAGGGGGCAAACGAGCAGGCGCGAAACCTGATAGAAAGTGATCAGAGCCGCCCATGAGCACTCGCGATGTCACGAGTGAGTTACCGGCCTTTTAATAGTTGAAGTATTTTGTGCTTATTTTGTTACATTCCATTTATTAAAATTTAAGGAACAAAAATACTACAAAACTAAAATATTTCATTGAAGTATTACTATAATATTGTAAATTTAATACCATTAATAACTTTGATTAAGTGCCAATCGCTTAAACAGAGCACCGCGTGGCCAATTTATAATTAACCGACCGTTCTATGAAAGGTAATAAATATAATTATTTTATCTTATTATCATGGAAATTAATATTCACCTCGCGTTTCGGCAGAATAAATTGGAGACTATACGATTTAGGTCATATTTTACAACAAAAAGAGGTGTTCAGAAAACAAAATTATTACCTACTTTAATTTATATTCGATAGCCTTTCTAATTTAAGACTTTTTTAATTACAACAACACCTATTTACTGAATTAATGTCAATTAATATTTGGAATACATATATGTTACCTATACATATAATATAGTTATATTATTATCTTGATTCAATCAAGCCTACTTACATTATTAAATAATCTTTTCAAAACGGCCAGACAATACCTAGTGCTATTGCGACTGCTAATATGAACGATTTAAAAGAAATTCTTTAAATTTCGCCGCTGCATGGCTTTTTACAAAAAAATTAACCTTTACAATTAATTATATTGGAGTCATCAAAGTCGCAAGCGATATGTAAAACAAATTCTCCCGTCTTTTTTCCAGAAGAATCATATCATATAATATACATAATAACATGTTTTGAATACGATAACAAGATTGAACTAACATTGCCGAGATCTCGATAAACAAACAAGAAAACAACCCCTTCGGGTGATTACGTTAGTGTATATTTTAAAGTCTCTGCGAAGGAGTTATGCAAAGTTGTTGGAGGATGCTTCCTCTGTTGCATAATTGGACGAAATATTAACATATATAGGATATCCTTTGGAAGTAACCGGCACATTATATGTTGGTATTAAGAATGAATACAAACAAGAGCTAAAACAAGTGTCATCCAATCGCAGCTGTAACACTAATCTTTTTAAGGTCTCTGCCCACTACACAGTATCATACTATGACCGTGCTATGAACGTGAAGGACACAAAAAATATTCTCCGTATTAAAATGTATGCGAGCATGCCCACTAGCCCGTTCC
>DWAJ01001731.1:0-20766 GCA_018238005.1 Eurema mandarina | reverse complement strand
CTCGTACGGAGGTATTTGCGCGGCAGTTTACGAATTTTATTACGCACACAATGGGATCTGGACGCAGCCAAAAAGTATGCAAATATGTTGTGCTCGGAAGATGGTAAGTTGATTTTCTATAAAAATAAAAAGTTTATCCTCTTCTAAATTCGTACTGCATTAAGTTAATAAGTAAGTAGTTTAATAATTTTAGTACAATACAATATATCAGCTAAATTAACGCTTCTGTTTTAAGCAGCTTAAAATTTTGTCTGTTTAAAATTTTTTTTTTTTATTATATTTCCCCAAAATTTATTATAGGTACTCTAATCTTTGTTAATGCCAAACTGTTATTTTTGAAAGGCTGCGGTAATATAATTCAATGTGTACATGAAGGAAGCGGAACTGATCCCTTAACACAGGTTATTTTAATTATCTAGCTAGGGATCAGATTTAGTTTGCCAATTGTATATTATCAATTGAACCTCTGTAAACTTTTGGCCAAGAAAAAAAGATTTATTATTTATTTATTTATTTATTTCGAAATACCAACAGCTTTACATACAAACATTTCAAAAATTTTCATAAAAAAAAACACTTGTATGGAAAGCCAGTTATAGGCATTTAACCATAATACTAGTTTGAACTAATTTAAAAACATATTAATAACAATAATAATAAAATCTACAATACCAAGAGATAAAGTCATAACTTACGAGCAGATTATTATTATAATTACTAATTATATGTCTTTTCCAAAACGATGAATAAACTCTTTTGTTATTATTATTAAATCTTATTGGCTTTACACTATATTTTTTTACTAGGATATTAATAATAACGACCACTTTGTGCAGTGATAAGGCAACTGCCTTCCGTACTGAATGTTGTGGGTTCAATCCCCATATTCAGAACAGATATAGATACATTTGTACATTTTGGAGGTCTGGGAAAAGAAATGTATGTTTGGGACTAGATGACACTGTAAAGCAACAAAAAGGATTCATGAAATATTCATAAATTATTTTGCAGGTTTATTGGCAATGAAAACACCGTTTTACGCAAGGAACGCTATTTCACTGATATTGCATTTCATAGACTGTTATTTGGAAGAATTATCTAAGGTAAGTCAAATGTTATATTATTTATATGCTTGTATGTATGTATAATTTGTCAATATACAATTTGTTATCTTTTCAGTTGCATATTGCGGTCTGATTACTTTTTACTTATAATATGTTTGTCTGGGAGAGATCCCTTTCTTATGATAAGGCCGCATATAACACTTCTGTGTCAATAAGATAAACTGAAAATTTATTGTAAAAATAAATTGCAGGCAAAGTTGATAAAAAATAATGTTTTTAATAATGAAAGTAAATATTCCAGATATCAAAAGGCAAGCTCCCAGATGAAACGTTAGTGGAACTACTAAACCCGTTCCTACAGCAAGTGTGTGTCGGTGAAATGCAAGATGTGTGTATGGCCAGCCGGCAACTCCTCACCGACTTGATCAAACAGAGTGAAGCTGGTCTCAAGTATGCCGGTGCTACTGAAGCTTGGAAACGGGTGAGGATTTATTGTTTATAATACTAGTAGCACCAAGCGGTTTTACCCGGAATTATGCATGTATTATACACAAACCTTCCCCATGAATAACTCTCTGTTGAAAAATCCGTTAGAAAATCGGTTTCATACTACTAATCTATAAGTATTAATATTTTTGGTAATCTCTGTTTAAACTAATAGACCAATTCAGACAACATTTTTATGATTAAACAGTGTGCTACAAAACAAGTGTCCGATCCGATAACCTCTTACTATATACCGGTAGTAAGTCCTTATTTTGCTATCGTTTTGAAAAATAACATAAGTAATTTTTCCAAACAACAAAATTAACTAAGTTAAATTGCAAAACTTACATGGCAACACCGTCTCGCGTTCACGTGCTCTTCTAGCTATAGGTCTAGGTCTCTGTAAGTGAGTTGCCAGTGTTAGTGAATTTTCTCGAATTTTGTGTAAATTTTTCACTAGAATATTATCTATAAAACTTTATTGCATTGCTATTTTTAGACATAGATTTTTTAATTTTATTTTATTCGAAAAGGTTTTTAGATAGAGAATATTATCCTTCAGGCTCGAACACTTGTTTTGTAACATACTGTATGATATGTGTCCAATTGCAGATGGGTTGTCCAGCGGGTGGACCAGATGCTCTGGAATTGGTGTCTGATGAGGAAGATGAAGAAGAAGAACAGGTGGAAACCAATGAGAGTGTTAAGTGAGTCCATTTTGTTTTTCAACCGACTTCAAATAGGAGGAGGTTCTCAATTTGACCCGTTAGTTGGTTTTTTTTCTATGTTTGTTACGCGATAACTCCGTCAATTATGAACCGATTTGAACACATCTTGTTTCGGCGTATAGGGCGTATATGTCTCAAGGGTCCCATTTAAATTTTATAATAAAAAAATAACCCCAAGTGGAAAATTGGGGATGAACTTTTTAATACGCAATATCTCCGCCGATTATAAACCAATTTGAACCATTATTTTTTTGTTGAATAGGTATTATCAAAAGGGTGGTTTCATGCGAATTTGAAGAAAATATTTCACCCCCAAAGGTGGAAAATTGGGGATGAACTTTTTTATACGTAATATCTCCGCCGATTATGAACCAATTTGAACGATCATTTGTTTGTTGAATATGTGTTAACGTGAAGTCGTTTTTTTTAAGTTGTTATATATTATAAATAGCTACACTGTTCTTAGTTATGATTCAATCGGTCATACATAGGGTCGTATAATGGGAGGGTGATTTTTTTTTAAGAAAAAAATTGTAATGATAACTATTATTGTTTATGCAATTTTTTTTACTGTGAAAAAACAAAACTTTAATTTAACTATCCCAGATATAATTTTCTTTATTACCGAATAATAATTCGGATATTTTGTTTTGCACGGGTGGTTCCTTTTAATATTATAAATGTGAATGTTTGTGAGAATGTATGTTTGTTTCACTCAAATACGGCTGGACCGATTTAGTTGAAATTTGGTATGTAGATAGGTGACACCCTGGATTACAACATAGGATACTTTATATCCCTGTATTGTACCGCGAACGGGAACTACGCGGGTAATACAGCGGGGAGCGGCTAGTTTAAGATAATATGAAATTTGAGTTCAGGTTAATATTGTGATTTTGGTATATATGTTACGGCTAATACTGACATGGAATGATATCGGATAGATCTAGTTTTACCCGAAAACAATCGGCTCGTACTAGGTTTAACCAAGAGCAAGTGGCTACACCTAGTTCTAACCGGCTAAAACTAGGTGTAGCCGCACTTCGGGTATTAGCCGTACCATATACATAAATAAATAACAGAATATACGTTCATGATGCAACACTCAGACAAGTAGACCTATTCGTACGCCTAAAAAGCAAATAAAAATACACGAGTCCACGTCCATCCTTTAAAGTACGTATACTTGTAACTATATAAATATGAAGACTATAAACTCCCGAATATTCTGTATAAGAAAGTAAAATAATACATATTTTTATAAGAATACATAAACTTATAACATATAATACCTAATAATATATCAGACATTCATTCTATAAATAGATTAAAATGTATTTGTGGTCACAAAATATGCTATTTTTAATCTAGGGCAACTTTCATTATTCAACAGTTGCAATGCCAAGTACTATTGCGACAACTTCTATTGTGCGGAAGATTCTTAAATCACCGCATTTAAACACAATTTTCCTTTCATATATATTTTTTGAATTATAGACTAAGTATATTTAAAATATGACTATTTGAAGTCTTATCACATTATTACTATATCAATATACCTCTATCATTCCAGATATTACCTAGATATTTTAATAATCTGTACTACCGTAAATTTTTAATTTTCCTCTAACAGTTATTAACTCATTTAGATAAACCTATCTGTCTATCCACCTGTCTATGTTACGCTTTATTAAACCACTTTTATCGCTATATAATGGGTTCAAAAGCTTGTAATGAGGGATGAATATTTGTATGGGTTTACCGCGGGTAGGTACAACTGCGGGGCACACCTAGTTAAATTATAGTAATTATATATGGTGTAACTATAATTATATATAGTGATACCTACTCAGATATCCAAATACCTTGTTTTATAAAATAAAGTGTTGTGAACAAACGAAATGCATTGGAAATGACAACAAAATGCAGATTACTAAATAGAATCAGAGTTTGTAAAGCTGAGTGTTTCTTCAGAGATTCGTTGTTCATCCTACTTATTGTACCTTCAGCGACAGTAATCTCACAATTCCTGAAAGATACAACAAAACAACTTCTAGAATTCCAGTTTGCTTTATCTACGGCTTAAACTTTGCTTAAACCGTGCACAATACACCTATCTACTTAATACAGAAATTCGATTAATGCAAGGCTACCGAGTCGCCTTAATCAAAAGATACTTTGTTACATTAGTAAACGTAATATAGTAGTTATTCATAGATGGGAAAGCAAAGCGAAGTTTGTGAATAGTTAAAATAGAGCAGTTACCCGCATTATAGAATAATTAATGTAACGACAACGCATCAAAGCAATTATGCCATTAACTCCAGTCATCGAGTTGGTTATAGGCTTTAGATGTTCCCACTGGCGATCGAGCTTTGAGCGTTTAGCCTGTGACCTATTTGATAGCTTGAAAATATACCTACCTATATCACAGGTTATAAATTCGATATTACGAAACATCGTTGACAAAGTAAAAGTTAAAGTAAGTAATAATAATAATACGTTTGGCTTTGGAAGAACTATTAAAAGTTGATGAACAATGAATTTACCTTTTTATCAGCAGAAACTTCCGTATTTTAAACAAGAACGCCAGCTTATCTTAAAGTTTCATAGATTACGTGGCCACGGCCAGCTCAGTTGCATGGGATGTAATTGGTGTTCAGTATTTAAATAGTTTGTAAAATATTCAGTCATAAATCGAATGTAGTTTGTACAATTTGTTTCGGGTTGTGCGGTTTGGCGCGGAGTGCGAGCGGAGCGCGCTAGACGACCCGCGCCCCCATTTATCAAGAGCTTTCTGTTATGGACCATTACCGTTGTATATGAAAATTACCTATGATACTTTTCAACAATGTTACACATGAGGTACGTAATATGTGATAATATTATGCCGTTATTCGAACAACTCGTATAGGCACATTTATGTCATCTGCTCACTTTTAATAACAGTAATACCAAAAAACATTGTTGCAAATTCATGTTTAGAAGAAAATTGTTATTACGCTTTGAGTATAGCGTATAAAGTTTTGATAGCTTAATTTCCAATGGATTAATATATTGTTTCAAATTATATAATCGAAAGAATAAGTTTAAAACTTGTATAAAGAACATAAAAATAAGTATAATAATATATAATAATTCGTTTTTTTTTCTCTTTGTATATGTATTTATTTTCTTTGTGTTTGACAATAAAGTGTTTTCTTTTATTTTTTTTTTAAATTTATTTATTTATAATATTAAGTTACGAATTTAAGAATCGAAACACAGCCAACGTCAATCATTATTCAGGAAGTGCCACAACATGTACCTCCCTAAGATTATAATTAAAAGAAAAGAAGATAAACTTACAAAATGTACCTAGTTATAAAATTTCGACGATCCGCAAATATTTTATATTATGAATCATACGTAGAAATAATATTAGTAATACCTTGATTTATAACTAGCCATCGTTTCAAGTAGTAAAGATTATGACGCTTCGGCATTTCTCACGCCATCGCATTTTAATTACAAAATGATTCAGTGCTTAAGTCAAGTGAGATGAGAACAATTTAATTTGCTTTCTTTTCTGAATAGAAACGTGCCGATTTAGAAAAGTGTTCTTTGAATTCCTTATGCATCTATTAAACTGTGCTTCAATTGAATTTAAAAATTAAACACTACGTTTTAATCATATCGATAATTAAAATAATAACCGTGTTTAAAAATCGGATTATCCGGTTGGAAGCTACGACGCTACGGACAAACACATATTCACGCGCCAGATTTATAGCATCTCGGACTTTTTGTTTAATAATAAATTTAATTTTATGATTATCAAATAATTACACGGTTGAAAAAGACGACTTCGACCTGCTTACTCTTACTGTTATTACACCGCAGACACTAATGTCTCAATATATAAATTTAACTGACATTTAAACAAAAATGAAATAAAGCACAATCCCGTCATTTTTCACTGTCTTAGATAAACGCTTTTAAGCATACTCAATACAAATCGAACTGAGATGTCACCGTTGCAACATGAAAATGGTTTTTATTTTTAATCCTTTTTGATTAAAAGAAAGAATATTATTACAAAGACCGGACATTGCGAGATAAAATCGCACTGAGTGTTTTATGCTTTATAAATGTTATATGCCAATTTTCACGAATCCAGGTGCATATATAGAAAGTGTGAGCCTCGATGTGTGCAATAAAGTAATTTGCTCTTGAAAGAGTCAAAGTATGCATTTTTGCGCTTAATTTTAAGTTATAATGTACTTCCTTTCGGTACCAATTAAAAAGTATGACAAAAAGAATAACGGTTCCATTTCCGTTGTAAGGTCTGAGGCCCAAAACTTAATCATGTCAAAGATTAGTATACGTCTATATATAGGAATTCTAAAAAACATTGTTGTTTAAATGTGCAAAACGACTTGTATTTAACATTACGCCCTGATACGAGAAAAATACCAACACAATTACCCGTCAATATGTTTAGTTGACATCAACTAGGTAATAGGATGTTAACTATTATAAGTGAAGCGTGGCTAACTAGCTAGTGGCTAGTGGCTAGTGGCTAGTGGAGGGAGAGTCGCGGGCTCGCGCGGCTCGTGCGTCCGGCAGCCGACTTCCACTCATTAATTTTCCACAAACACTGCCCAGTGCGCTGTGTGAGAATGACAGCACTCGTTTGTTATCCGACTGTATACTATATTGTTACGAGCTCAATACATACGTATATTAACGCTCCACAAAACAATATTTTTCAGCGTTCTTTTTTTGTTATAGATTGATTGACAAGCGAAATAGACTTTATATGTCAGATTTTAGCTTAAGTAGTTACTTGAAATCAGAAGCGTTTGAATCTGATGTAACTAAATAAACCACATTTAAAGTTAGTTCTACAAAAACATATGCTGATGCATATTATGTTTTAAAATTGTATATTATCACTATTAAACCTATTCAAACAATTTATTTGGACTTATTAGCTTTATTTTTAATTAGACAGTAGTCTTACTTAATTAAACATAACATTGTTTTATAATATTTTAAAGACTCAGAGGCAAAATTAACATATTTTATGTTACTAAATCTAATGATTAAATCACATTTGTAACGGAAAATTCGACTTCCCTGTGTTAATAATTAAATATCCTTCGCAGATAGGGTTATCGGTAGTTTGCAATCAGGACGGCCGGCATAATAATATTTGGATGGGTTAGGTAAGTAACATACGCATTATGTAAGGGGTATTAGTGTGGATGGCTACAAAGTGTCGGCTCCAGTAATTACAACGGCTACACTTATCTTTCAACAAAGCCTAACCGAAATATATTTCAGCAAATTAATAATGTGGTATAAATAACATTTATTTAAGACATACAACAACTACATATAACAATATCTAGTCCTGGAATCGAGATACATGACCGGTATGATGGATAGAACGATTGTTTATCATTTCAAAGTCCAACAATTTTAATTTATACATAATTCTTTACTTGTTTAATTGCTAATTACCTTAGAAAGATTCTAAATAGACCTGTTCAAAAGTGACATCCTTTGTTCTCATAATAAACTGTCAGAGCACAAAGAATCTCACCGACACCGGATGTCATCAAGCTGAAATTTAGTGTTCCTCGCACACGCTTACCGGGTATATTCTATTCATTCGAAGTTTGTTATGAACGAGCTATTGCCCGAGACATGACCGCAATCTTGTTACGCTACTTTTGCAAAACAATGTTTTGACATCTAACAGTTTGTTTTTAAAACTCGGTGGAAATTGATTTGACTTTAATATCCTTGGGAATTTTTTCTCAACGAGAAACAACAAACATGTTAATTACAGAATAAGTTTAAATTAGCTCAGTTATTATACTAACACTGTTACGCAATTTACTTTCATACATTTAATATAACGTTTTGCTGATAATTGGCGTCATAATAAGTTGCACCTAATAGAGGAGTGAAATTAAATCCTTATAAATTGTTTACAAGAATGGTGTCACGGTGGAACTGGCGATTTCCAGACCGTTTCCGTCGGGTTTTATGCGGAAATTGAGAAAATCAACTGTCGCCGTCGGCACGAAATGATTATGAAAAACATTCTCAATTTCCCGCAATTTGCCTTCTGACCCGTTCCCTGCTCCTTATTTGTGACAATCAATGTATGTCACCCAAAAAGATGAGCCTTAATACATTTGCCTTTTGAGATTTTTTTGCATACATAATGAATGGAATTTGAAATTTGGTACACAGATGTGTACCAAATTTCGTTCTAATCGGTTCAGTAGTTTTAGCGTGATGGTAAGACAGACAGACAGACAGAGTTACTTTCGCATTTATAATATTAAGTATGGATTTCAAATTTTTACTAGGTATTTAAAAGATTACTTACTCATCTCCTAAATTTAGTCAACTTTAGTTTTCTTTCATAAAATATTAATTCGGCGAAGACTTGTAAATTAGGAGTGAAGCAAGCAATAAACGTCGTTTGTTAGTATCCGCTGCTACAAATTACGACTGAGTTGTGATCCTTTTAAAGGAATAAGGAAAATAAATGTTGGCGAAAGAAATTTTGCACTGCTTTGAAATGAATAATGTTATCGCAAGCAATCATTTTTTTTAAAGACGTACACAACAGAGCTATACAGCGACTTATTATGATATGTGAATTTTCGTAGGTATATGTTGTTTCTATAAATAAAGTACTAAGAGTATTTTTTTAGAATGCCCATACTACTTCGAACATACATGATCAATGTCTTTCTTTTGCTGATATATTTAAAACTAATTGCAGTAATTTAATGAAACTCGAGAATAGTTTGTATGAAAGTTAGGCTACTCTGATGTCCCGGCGGGTCGATTCTAGCAGGGACTAATGAGCGGTCAGAGCGCAGACTGTCGACCCTGGAGGTTGAAGGCAAACTAGCCCACGGTTTATTCAAACTATATATTATATTTTAATCAATATGTAAATGGCACAAGCGCATACATTACACGTTCTTATACTTATTAACTTTGTGAATTATATTTTAAATCTGTAGGTATCTCCCGAAACACTCATCTCCACAAAATAATAATTTTATATCTTGAAACAACATAAAACATCAAAGTTCAAATACTTTGATCGATTTCCAACCATTGGTTTGATGTAACCAATTTGCCCACATTTGTAAAACCATCGAAATCTGTTCGATCAAAAAATGTCATCTGCGATGATGGACGACATTCGTTTTGCAATTTATACAGAAATTACCTGAAAAAACATTTACGTTTTGTGTTTCAATTGACAGCCACTGGGGTGTTGCTTATTTGTTTCGGGCTTGTGTTGCTGAGGGAATACCTACTGTTCATGAAAAATAACACTAATCCTCAAGATACAAAAAACGTTATTTCCTTTTTTGCATGTCCAGGTTCAAGTGTAAAGTTTAGAAAAAGCTATTTTTAGGTAGGTGAATTTGTAATACTATATAACATTGACTTCGACTCAAGGTTACGTGCTGTGTTAATACCAATTATTTCCTTTTTAATTTTAGATTATTAATTTTTTCATAAAAATTGCTAGTCGTACCCGAGTGTTACTATTTCTTAGTTTTGCTTCAACAACAACAAACCTGCATAAAAACAAATTATAACAAATATTTTTTGCTAGTGAAATCAAACGTATCCGTTACAAAGTAATAGACCTACTATTTATCAGCCAAGCAAATAATAAAAAAGTATTTGATCATCATTCACTCTGCTATCGGCACGTAATTTATTATTATCAACTTTTACGAAACTAACGAAACACGTCAGCAATTGGCAAGGGTGGAAAACATTAATCTATATAAATTTTATCCGCTCCAATTATCCACGAAAAACAGAACAACACAACTCCCCAAAGCTTAAACAATACCGACCGCTAAAATTCTGTTGCCAGTTAAATCTATTATTTATAGCTACACTGTTAGATATAATCACCGTTACGTTATTAACCTTATATTAAATACCTATTAGTTTACATTATTGGTTCCGCTCCTATATTGATCTTGCGACAAGTCACCTTAGTATAAATTGCAAGTTGCAAGTTAGTAGTGTAATTTACGGGACTAATACCTAATATAATATTATAAGGTCCACAAACTGTTTTTGAATGACTGTGTTGTCTGTTGTTGTTGTTAATTCAATCATAAAAAAGCATTATGATTTTTGTGCAAGAATGAGATAATGTTAGTACAAAGTAATTTTCCTAACGTGTGACAGGTAGTATAATTAAAACTCTCTAAAGAAAAGAGGGATTTCTTTTGAAAAGTAAAATGTAAGTAAGCTCGCGAGCGATTACGCTGACGAGCTCAGAAAGATATTATATGTAATGTAGTGGCGTCGGAATGCAGTGCTTTTTGTTGCGCGGACAAAGGCACGTCCCACTGCAAGAACTTAGTACAAAAACAATCCTCAGCGCTCCGTCGCGTCGTCTCCAGAAACAATCTTACTTTTTGTATGTTTCTAATTCTCATTTATTTCTTTTCGGATTTTAATTTCCTTTGCTTTAAAGTTTCGAAAAACCTGTTAATATAAAATAATATATACATCGAACTTGTGTGTTTTTTGAACTTGTGCCCATTTGTTTTAATTTTAAAATAAAATCTACAATCAGTTATCGAGTATTTTTAATTAAAACCGATATCGAGTGATTGGATCTCACTTTAATGGCTTCCAATATCCTTATTTGCAGACCAAGTCTTAATTCCTAAATTATTAAAATAACTTTGAATTCCTACATTTCCAGAACTTTAATATAAATTGTTCGTAATTCGTACTTCATAATTACATTACATTATTTCTCGATCTTTACGAAGTATAGTAGTTTCAGGGCGTGTAAAAGTACATTTAAATGTTAGGGCTTTACCTTTTTACTTTTATATATATGAAACATAATAGTATGTTGCTTAACACAGATTGGATATAAACGGACTTACATTTCTTTTATTCCTACTTAATATTTAATCTATCATGTCCTGAGAGAGGTTCCACTTAATTTTATACACAAATCAACTTTCAAGCTTAAAAGACATATTATTATGTCAAATATTACAGCTAAAGATATAAAACCTAAAAACGTATAATTTGTTTTAAACACACAAACCGGTATCTAGGACAAAGTAACGTTGAACTAAAATAATTTGGTAAGCGATAAATTTAATTATGGCCAGTACCAATCGGATTACAATAACTCATTCACGAGCAATGGTAACAAGATTATATAGGAAATAATTTTGTCTTAATTTGACTTATAGTAGGGCAGAAAAGCTTTATTAAAATGATTAATTCTATGATTCCTTAATTCTTTCTAACAAACCGTATTTACGTGTACGAGTAGATAAATAAATGTATATGTGTTACGTTTTCATAGCCATTGACCTGAATTAGATGATATTTGGGATGGACTAGTTTCCTAAGGTTTAACTAATTGCTTATTTTAATTCAATTTACGGTTTTAATTGAATACAAGCGGATATAACTTATAAAATATTGTTTTGGGAAAGGAGGTTTATGAAAAAAGAAAACATAATCGTGTAAGACAACTAGTGTTGTTTATAGACATATATATATATAAGTGATCAAATAAACACATACCGTAAGGGTTTGACGGTTTAAAGGTAATCCGAAGTTTACGCGTTTCCATGTTGTTAAAAAATCGTTAAGAAAACTCATGCTCTATTACAGCGGTAGATGAGATTTGAAATAGCAGTCATGAAATAAGGGAAGTAATGTGCCACGCCAGTCACCTGCGTCTCACTTGATGTGCATATTTCATTATTATGTGTACACCATTACGTCATAACGACGCCTCATCAAAATTTTAAGATTTCGCGATTATAGGAATCGAGTATAACGTTTTGAAGTGGCCATTTATATTTTTGTATAATAATGTCCAATATAATATTATAGTAAAAATACTTTCTCAACTAGCCCTTGTTTATTAAAACTAAAGTAACAAAAATATCTGAATAAAAGCAATAATTTTCTTGCAGACAGCTTATTTGTAATGAAAATTACAACTTGAAGTGGATTATTGATAATATTTAGTCGTAGTAAGTATTTATGATCTTTAGAACTTTACACACTTATATAGTGAAGGTGTTGATTTGTTATAATGTTCATTATTTCAGTCGTGTGACGTGTCCCTTAAAATTTCATCATTTAGATACAGTAACAAGGTTACGTATCATGCGGCTCGTAAAAATCCTTTTTCTAAGTCTTATTTAAATGGAAGTTGAAAATAGGGTAATATAACGTTAAATTAAATGAACAGAAGCAAGATGTTCATTAACACCTAACTTAGAATCTGCTATGCCATCATTTAGTTTAATTATACGCAATTAGCAATGTTTCTATCTTAGTGCCAGTTAAGAGACGCTTTAAAAATATATTCAATGTTTAATTTCTTATTTTACTACCTACCCACTTAATTGCGTTTCACTTCTTTTGTCTTGCTTCAAAGTGAATTTTGTGTTATTCATTACGGACCTATTTATGTGCAGGCACATAGTATGGGCAGATGATATAAAAAAAGTTTAATTCAAATAAGACACTGTACAAGGTTATGGTTAGCTTTTTAAGAAATTACGTTACTGATTTGAATGAATTTATTTAATAATATATGCGCTAGGCGTCGCCACTTCTATCTTACAGATTTTTGAAATAGGTTAGTTACCTAATTAAATTATCTGCCTTGCGGCTTATTTGTTATAAATATTTTAAGCTAAATATTTATCAAAACAATAATATGTTAAACATTATAATTAACTAGACAAGTCCTTCGTCATATTAGGGCAAATCTCGAAGGATTAAATCTCAGCCAGCGATAAAAGTTGGTGTGTTCCTCATTATTTCCGACTCTGCCCATCCTGTGGGATTCCAGAATACTGTAACTTTCCTTAACTCGTTCTCTCGTTATGTTAATCTCCTGTGGGAACAGGAACACTGATTTTATTATAGCTGTTTGGTGACCGCCCGCCCCATCGAAATGTTACGTCCCTATATTAATTACACGTATACATATTGTTTCAGTTTAAACTCCCTTACCCAAAACTTCACTAATTATATAATAATAATTCATCACCTATGTTATTAAGCTATTTTAGAATAGTTGAAAAATATTAAGATATGATAGAAAAAGTGAATCAACAAATTTTACCGCGTGTAAAGAGCATTTCAGCATTTATACAATAATTGGTCCTCATAAGAGCTGCGTGATATTAGAAAATCATTATATTAAGCAATATTTTTACTGAATTAACTTTTCTTTATTAAAATTAATTAAAGGTAAAAGAAATTGCTTCTCTAACTGAAATAAATAACGAGATCCAGTATAATTCCCGCATAAAATTTTCCGAGTTTTAAATCATTATAATTTACTTTCCATAGTTTGTTATGTTTAGAGAATTGTGCAATTTCTGCGGGTAAAATACCTCAATTGTTTTTCAAATACGGTTTGGCTATAAATTACAAGAAGATAACACGACAGTGGACTACATAAATTATATTTCGTATTGAGCAGTTTTTCAGAGAAATGCATACAATGAAATTATAAATACTTCCGTTAGCCTTTTTCTGTGTACAAATTTAGAAATAATGTTTGTAAAGGGCGTCCTTTACATGACCCCTTTCTTAAAAATCTTACAAGTCAGTTGACAAATCTCTTAAAATATTTACATCAAAGGTAAAGCCACAAAAACTATACATCCAAATATTATTAAACTTACGTCCTCTCGGTATACCACCTCAAAAGCTATAGTTATTAACGTGTAACTTTGCAAGAATTTGTGTTTTTATTATTAGCGTTTTTCCGTTTATATGGTATTAATAAGGGTTATATTTAAAAATCTTAAACGATATTGAAGTATAAGAACAATTTTTGTCAAAAGTGGAGTGCTGGCTCGATAAAACATTTAATATTATAACAATTTAGTCCACTTTGTTAGTTCTAGAGTCTTACTTCTACTTGAAAATCTTACTTCAAAATATCGCAATTCATTATAAAATTCAGAACTCAATTGTATGACATGAAATTGGCATTTGGACGCCAAAATAAACTACCCATATAGAGATTAGATAAAAATAGATAAATTTAACCAATTCATAATTTAAATTACATGCAAGTATTTTTTAATAAAACCTTTTTTTGAGCTATCCCCTAGTGCAAATGAGGTATTTTGAAGGAGCTGTTAGTCTGCGAGAGAACTCTTTAAAATGTAATATCTATCAAGAAATCTTGCCTTAAACTAAAAAGCTAAACAAGAAAGAATTTAATATCGAGAAGTGGCACTTGTTTATCTAATATAAAAGTCACCTAATAAATTGTCTCTTAAAAATACATTCAAGTAATCGAATAATTAATTATTAGCTAGATATATTTTCATTTCATTAGACACTTATAAAGTCTATAAAGAAGAAAGGTTATTTTTTTTTCGGGTCGATTATATCGGTCGATTATGATATAAATATAAGCTAATAGCCAATAAACCATATTTGAATAATCTTATAATAAAAGAAGGCCATATAGCAGTAGGTAAGCAGCACATTGATCCGAAAAATCAATGAAAATCTAGCATAGTTTATCATGGACAAAACTGCGGGATACCTAGCGGGACATAGAAAACTAAAGTAACATTTCGAACCAAAGTCATGTTTACAAATGAATTGTCCATTTCAGTGATGAGTATTAATATTCTGAAGACAGAATTTAATAAAGTAAGAGCGTTGAGGTCGCACGAGAACATAAATTGTAATTGTGGTTTGATATTATTCTATCACATTTAGTACCATGCTTCCAAACTATTTTAGCATTATGAGATCTTATCTATGTATAAGTATATACCTATCTGCGATTGGTTAAAAATAAAAGTAATTCCTTTTTAAAAATACTTTTAAAGACTCGTTTTTTGTGATGAAGATGATATTTATTGTGTTATATATGGTACACTTGTGATACGGCGAAAATTGAAATTCCAAAAGATCGGTTGACATATTTTTTTATTTAATTATAAAAGAATCATTTTATGTTATTAGAAAGAGCTTTTTTATAATTGATTCCCTTTAGGAGTGATGTGGCCTGCAAGTCTCTAAAATTCCGGTACAGATTGAATTACGAAGATTGAGATCTTTTAAGTTACCAAATTATCTAAATGCAGATTAGATTAGGGAAATTCTTGGAACTTAGCCTCTCGAGGGCTATAACTTCGTAAGCTTTTATTATCTTCTCCCGAAGATACAGCAAAGATTTTTAAAATTGTCGGAAAACGGTCTTTGGGATCTTAGTATTGCACTCTGCTAATATTCTCCAAGTGCTATGAGGCCTCGATTTTTACAACCCGCCGTTAATCTAATTTAGGGGTTGTCGTAGTCGAAAGTATTTATCTTCAGCTCTAGAGCCCATTACGTTAACGAGCGTGTGAATAGTTCCAGTAGGACTAATCTGGTAAAGAAAATGAGCTGACAGGCGCACGTTTACAACTGAGATATTTTTCTTAATTCCTGAGGGCATGCGGTTGTAACAAATATAAATAGCATTGATAAACAATTTATTGTTGCTATTTGAGTGTACTTTTATAAACAAGCTACATTTAAGAATTATATTTGACTACTAACTGGACAGTGTTCACTTGCACTTTGAATACTTTTAGATATTAAAAAGTATATTCCTAACATGTCAAAAACCATAATAAAAATACAACAACACAATGCTTTTTATTAAGCATAATGTACTAAATTCAATCGGATTTTATTAGCAAACAGTATAAAGATAAATTGGTCTTGTAAAACCAACCCTGTTCCCATGAGGCGTGGCCTAGACACATTCATTGTATGATACACTTATCATTTTTTCTTATAAAATGTAGGTCATGTGCCCAGTGACTACCCCAAACAAGACATTGTTTATTGGTATATCTCTAGAATTCAATTAAGGTCCGAAACCAATTTTGAACAGATTCCGACGCGATAACTATTAAAATACTAATACCTAATACCAATTTCAAAGTAATGATTAAAACAAAAAAAATCTTCTAATTTTTAACCTCTCATAACACAGAAAATACAGGCTTTTCAAGCAGTTATTTCATCCTGCATCTAGGAAGAAGTTAAATACATAAAAAGTATAAATATGATATTCTATTTCCGTATAACGACATGGGTGGCTCGCTCATAAATCAACACAATTTGTTCCGAGATCTGACTGACGCTCTGTAAATTATGAAAATATGGCATAAAATTAAAATAACGGATATAGTCGAAGCCCGCCATGCTGAAGACATAAATACTGTCGTTAAAAGTTTAATACGTTATAATATTAATTTATCATCGGTTCGTTTATCATATAAAAATGTAACTTTTAGTCCCGGAAGTCTGAGAATACGTAATATTCGTATATAAAGCAAATTATGGAAATGAAATACGATACATACTCGAAAGATTAGTAATATTGAAACTGTTTATTTTATTTTAGCGAGGTCTTTATAAATATAGGTATAATTTTTGCAAAAAAATTCTTTCAGATCTTTCTTCGATTGCTCATTTCCTTCATCGTACATTACAATTAATTATTTTTATTGATATTTAGTTATCATTAGTCCTGCCATGAATATTTCCACATGAGCTATAGATTTTAAAATTGTACAATTCAATACGTCACACGGCATTGCAACAACTACTCCCTATGCAATAAATGAGAAATGAATAATGAAAAATAAAGCAATCATTCGTACAATTAAGCGTATGACCACACCTGATGGATAATACGGTCGGTGTTCAATTATATTTTCTCTTAATCCTTTTCATATTTTCATATGAAATTTATCCATTGAAAGTATTCGACACATTTTTACCACTCGATTAAAACGATCTTACGAATTGAATTATAATCGATTTATAAATGAATTTCAGTGTATGATATATTGATTGCAACCTTAGTCTGTTAAGTGTTACTACAACATGTACCTACTCTATTATTTCCTCTTCAATACAATGGTTACAATCCATGTGCGTTAATATAAGAGTTCCAAATAATTATCTTGAAAGCTTATAGTTTATCCAAAAAACCTTGCATATGTTTGTGCTAAAGTAAAATCACGAAAAATACGTTTTAAGGATATACGTAAATCCATGTTGGGTCGAGTGTCCCACGATTTTTTGATGTTTGTTCAGTAATCGATAAATTGTGAAATATTCTACTTTATAACGCATTTTTTGCTTAAACTGCATTCGCTCTTCGAAAGGTAAAACAAATGATTTCATTCGTAGCAAAGCGACTTGTCACGCAATTCGCCACTTATTATATTAGTAGGTTTTAGTTATCAAGTTACTTTTTAAATATATTTCATTAAATTTTCATATCTTAATTCTCTCATCTCATAAAAACTCTGTGGAACTAAAACTAAGATTTTAAATTATATTTTCAAAAGTCAAAGGCGGCCACTTCTTATGTCGTTGAATCGTAAAAAAAAAACATTATTGTATTAAGTCCTGGCGGGCTTGACGCTTTGAATTTTAATAAGAGTATGCTGATTAAAAATGTGGAGCATAACACTATAATATTTTTACACAGATGTAATAATAATGTATTTGAAAGCTTTGTTTTCGATGGTCAGATCTCGTGAAGACTTACCGGCCTGCCAAATAACCAAAGGTATGAACCCGCCACAGACAGTCAGACTTGGAGAAGTAGTGAACATCGCGTCAACAATTCAAACTAGACAACGACGTTGAAAGAACTTCAGTAAGACCTTGAGTAATGGATTGAGGAGAGAAATCTTTGTTCATCAGAGTAGCCTAACGTCGAATGTCATGCTAATGTTTCATGTCTACCTAAAAAGTACACTACTTTGGCATTTGTTTTGCAAAAAACTTACGTTTAATAGAAAAAAGGCTCAACAGTTCCAACAGCTCAGGAATAAATGATAACAAAAAAAACTTTATTACATTTTTCGAGCTGTTTTATTAAAACGCCTATTGCAGAAACCACAGCTTAGAGTATATAGAAATACTGGGGGCGTGTGCTACGGAAATAAAAAATGTATTAGGTTTGCTGACGCAATTTGCCCCTCAATTATTGTAAAATAATTATTACTTTCACGAATAAAAATTAGTTCGTTTGATTAGAAATTTATTTTTAAGATACGTAAATATCATTGGAAATGGTTCGAATAATAAAATAAGATGTATGTATGTACATAAAGGAATAGACTGTTTGTAATGTTTCATTGTAATAGTAGATGCAAATAAATTCTTTTAAAAGTACAACACGCGATATAATAAAAATAAAGCCACATAAATTTTATTCATGTCTTAACAAATGCTCTGCGCCCGGACTTAAACTTAGTAGATCAAGTTTATAGAAGCTTATCAAACAATTGCAAGCAATCTTGGACACAAATTGCAAGCAGAGATTCCCTTTACTGCGACCGCTGAGATTCCTCTTTGAATTACATCGCCGTTATGAACATTCAATATTAGTTCTACGTTCATTTTATAAAGCAAAAAATTAAATTGTCTCTTGATTTGTATTAAAAGATTTTTTTCAGTGCCATTTTATTCTTGCACAAATCGACATTCGATAGAAAGCTTTTTGTATTGTTTAAAATTTCCTTACGATACTAAATTCCATAGTCAGAACTTCATACTGGTTCTATAGCTCAAGATACACATTATATTATGGCAAATTGTAAACCAGTTAAAGCAAATATTTTCATGAAAATATCAATATTCATGTTTTCCGAGATCGTCATTCACTTCGTACGATGAAATGTTGTTGTTGCTAAGTTTGCATAATACAGTGTGCGTGCAAAATACTTACCTATTAAAACTTGTTAAAAGCATCTTGAGAAATTTACGAAGTTTCTCAGTGTTTGTTCAATAAATATCTATTATGCCTGTGTTTGCCGTAGATATAGATTATAATAGCAGGCGGGGCGGTACAGCGATACATCAAATATTCAAACACGAACGCAGCGCCCACCTGCGAACCATAGAGTGACGCCAGATCAATCCTAACTTGTGGTCTCATACGTAATTTGTATCGTACTTGTAAGCTTACCTTACTCACACCATTTTGATTTGCTTTAAGCCGTATCTTTCTGAGCAATTATGTATCATTCATCATATTTACAATGAATTTAACCGTGGCGTTATTGTGTTGATGATAACTAACTGTCCTAGTTTTAAATAAATGAAGGTGTCACGTTCAATTTTTATTTCATCTTGAAGTCGCATGTCCATCTAGTTCATCCAATGAACAAATAAAATAATATTAATTGGCTGACTAATTCTAGAAATAATAAACATTAATTATGTCACTACGATACAAATATAAAGAATGCCAACGTAAGTTATTTAACAAGATCGATATAAAAGCAACCGTGTTGAAAATATATGGCTTTCAAAAGGCTATTTTCCGTCGGCAGCTCGAAAACTGATTTCAATAGGCGTCACTCAGGCTGTATCATGTTATATAAAATATCCACTGCCAACACTATAAACTTGGAATATTAAATACGTTTAACGGGTGTCTTCTTTATTGGACACTTATCAAAACGGCTCAGCCTTTCATATATGTATGTAAGATTGAACTTCATACTGAATGTCAACTTACACGAAATCGACACTTTTCGATTAATTGAAGTAATACAATGTAAAAAATGTAATTGGATATTTTTACAAGAGAGTTCATCATCATACAATTTGCTATGCTATTAAATATAATTTTATACATATTTATTTTCATAGAAATCTTCTAAATTCAATTTCAAACTTATCAACTATATTCAGTAATAATAGTTATTTTAATGTTCCTCATTGAATTATTACTAAAGTTCAGCAAGCAAGATAAAATAAATGAATAATGATTATAAGGAACCCACCTGCTTGTTATTTCTGTTTCTTTGATCACCGTCTAATACATTAGTGCTACGATAGCTAATAAATGAGGTTTTCATTTGAATCGGATAATATTACTACGCAACTAATCAATAGTGTAGTTAAGGACACTTAGTTTTTATTATACAACATAGTACCCATTTAATTTAAATGTCAATAATAAACCTGAATTTAAAAAAAAATGTTTAAAAGATCAACATTTAAAACAATTTATTGAGTCTTGACTCCAAATTTACAAACAATTAAGTAAAGCTTGAACAAGTGTAAATATTCTTAGTAATACCCGAATATTTAGCAAGTACATTAATTAATAAAGTTAATTTTGCAAGACCTGTTTCTAACAGTAATTCGGGACGTTGACTCGTGTCGTTCTAGTTTGATTTAACTGAGTTAAAGAACTTTCTTGCTCCATCTGTTTTCCAATAACACCCTTTTAGTTGTTTGCTAACACTTGCTAAACTTTTTTTTCTAATTACATTATTGCCTTCTCTTATGCTATAATTGGACCATGAAATAATATCTTGGGTCATTCTAAAATAAATGTACGGCAAACTTAAATAAACAGATACACAGACAGA
>DWAJ01001730.1:0-20775 GCA_018238005.1 Eurema mandarina | reverse complement strand
TATTTAAGTATGAGTTCATATTTATTGCTAGGTAGCAAGTTACAAACTGTCAGAAAGCATTATTTACAACTACCTTTGTAATTATACAAAAATAGGAAATACCCCCAGCTGACATTATACACAACAACATAGAAAATATTTAATTGGTTGAATTTGTACGTGAAAATCACTTATGAGATAATTATTTCGCCGCTCTCGTCACGACAGACTTAGATAAAGAAACTTGGTAATTTTAAGAATGTTAGTAACTATATTTTTTACGACGACCTTTATATTTAAGACTTTAGGATATACCTAATAGCTAATATTCATATTATACTAGACCTATTTTCTAATACGCTACTTGAAGCCCCTTAGGACTTCAGATAGGAGTAAGGCAGTTATTTTGTTTCACACCCAAGTGAGTTGAAAAGCAGTTATATCTTGCGGTTATCTCTCCGGTCGTCGGATTTCCGTTTCACCGGTTTATAACAAGGGAACGTAGTGCATAAAATTTGTATGTTTGCAGATACAATATAGTGTTTTCTTTAAATAATAGACATAATACCGACAAACATATTGGAGTACTTTTGTTTAGTACCTAAAAGCTTTTTACAGACTACAATTAAAGTAAAATTTCAAAAATAAAAGTAAGATTCTAATACTAAAATTACAGTACAAGTTATCATTAAGCCTTGCTTAGTTTGAAAATAATGGTGCCGTGTAAGGTCAGCTCTCCGTCGACAGCAATTAAAGTCAATAATTTCGCTTCGCCCATTAAACTTTAATCAAGCGATAGCGTCGAAAATTGGGGACTCATACGGTTATACGCGTTATTGCGCATTATATTCTATCAAACTGTTTTCAATATTGAATTTAAGCCTTTGTCTTTTCGATCCACGTTTGATAGGTTTGGTTTTAATTTCTGGGCCGGGCGCTGGGGCTTAGCAATGTATATACGGTCTCACAAGTAATAAACCAGAAAGTTTCCTGTTGCAGAAAAGTTTATGCGGGGCTTAAGTCTAATGAGAACATGTTAGGTATGGAAATAAACGATGTAACTTTGTATTTAAAGTCTGGCTGTGACTCGAAAGTTTACGTACATACGACATTTCTGCGTATTATATCAGTAGGTATATTGTAAAAAATATACGTATAATGTTGCCTAATTAAAATATTTAAAAAGGAATATTAAGTCAAAGCTAATTTTATTTTATGGAAATGTATACAGAGTAATCAAATTTTAAAGAGGTTTTTTTGCTTTGAGATCGTAATTCGCTTAAACAGGCGGGCCAAGGTCAGCTTCACAAATCTAAAGACAAGCTTTAAATTAGTAAGATAAAAAGCACAGCCGAGTTACGTGACCCTCAACGAGGCTGGTTAATTAATTTTTAATCAGAGCTTCAGTCTTCGAGCGAGATTGAGTTTGTTCCGCGATTTTATGAAACTTCATCTTGCTCGAAATGCCTTTATATTCACTGGAAGACCTTTTATCGCAGGGTTATTGTTATAGTTTATATTGCAGCGCGGTTGATTAAATTGTACGGTTTGACGGTATCTACATAATTAAAGCGAGATAACGAAATGTAGTAAGAAAAATTATGTACCAAGTTTTAATTAAACAACTTTTTGTATTTTAAAAACCATTGACACAAACAATTTCGATATCATACATATAGCAGTTTATATCTAACAAGGACTACAAAGCCAAGTTTCTTATTAGCTAAATACACAATGTGAAGGTTACAATTTAGTTCAAAGAGATCTTAATGGTTACTTACTCTTCAATAGGCCTGTCCAACATATCAAAGGACTTATTTTGGGTAGCTAAACAATCACCACTTGAGTTTTGACGTCACGCCAGCCCTTGTCTAATAAACTGTGATTAAAATGTAATCAAGCGTGTAACTACGTTTTATTAACGTCAGATTTATGTAATGTTCATTATGTGTAAGTAATTAATTTGTAGTTATATCGTAGGCGTTTGAAAACAATTCGTACAGAGATTCATGATTTACTGAGAGAATTACGGGTACTTTACTTTAACTCAAACATTTTCAGAAGATTGCTTCGAAGCAATTATGTATGTATAATTATCGTTTCTATAGACGGAAATTATATATCGTTTTGTAATCTCGTTGATTACTAAATTTAGTTGAAGAATTTCGTCTGTAAATTCCGATTAAATTTCCATTAACATTACCAAATAATTTATAAACTTAGCAAATATTACAAGCAAAGTGGAAGTGTACCTATGTGTTTAAGAATCAAATTACCTTAAACTATTTCTATCATTCAGCTATAAAAAAAAACCCTCAGTCAGCATCATTAGATACAAAAACACTTAAGAGACCCCGCTGTCGTCATTATTTGACGAACTAAATTGGAAAGGGACGACTATTTGATACGAATAGTAATTCGAGTGGAAAAACGCTACACTTATGAATGGAAATATGAGGTCGTTAAAATATTCTAGTATAGGGAAGAATAATATACTCATAATGGCCTATTTTGAAAAAACGTAACTTTCATAGTAATGCTTCTGTACCGACAGTTGCTGAGAGGTAAGTTATCACGAGAGTGTTGCTAGCCTTTAAAATTAATATGTACCTTGATAGTATGTAAATGATTTAGGAATTTCGCATGTTGAAGCCTATTTCGTACTTTTTCTTCTGGCAACTCGCTAACGTAGAACCATCACTTTGAGTTTATGGTTGATTTTGAACCATTTACGGCGTTAAAAACAATTTTAATTAATAAAAATATAAGAATAAGTATGTTTTAACATTACGACCAAAACTTCGCATCCTTCATTGGGTGTATAGATATACGCTATATAGATTAGATGACATTGAATTAACAATAAGAAACCCGCATACTAATATCCCATCTTTAAACGTGTCACCTAAACAAACAGTATCTAAATAAGTCATTAGCAAAATGTTGTGCAAAATGTTCCGGCTTTATAAGCGCATTTCATATCCCTGGAGAACTTTTCATTGAATAGATAAGCGTTGAACCACTATCTCAGCTACAAAATAACGGCGCTTTACGAAACATTTAAGATAGCTATTCGCTCAAAGGGTTAATCTTGGCGATAAAGACTGCAGCGTCGAGAACGTGCATGCACATACTATGTAAACGAAGCAATATTATAAATAGTGTCTCTCGGTTTTGATGCAAAGCATTATACATATTTTTGTTATATCTATTGGATGGATAATTTACATGATTAAAAAAACTATCAATAGTTTTTCTGTTTCAATATTTATGTGAAAGATTGTCTCCAAGAAATCACTTTCTAGCAATAAGGCCTATTACACTTCTTTTAATAATAAAAAAATAGAAAAAAATTGGTGTTTAGAGATTGTATGTAAACTTTATTCGGATTGGACTGGATGGATGGAATGTACCTATCTGATAAATTTTTCACGTTATGTTTACCAAACTGAATTAAATATTCTATCTCATAACCTTAAAAAATAATTGAAAACGGGTACGGGTTTCGCGATATAACCTGGGGCATAGCGTATAAAAAGATAATTATACGTGTGTTTATAAATAAAAATAACAATTATAATCATATTAAATCCCATAAATAACTACGTACAATTTTCAGAACTAAAGCATAACATTCCATACATTTGAACAAACACATTTTCATACAAGAGATATAACAAAATTCATGCTTACTTTTAAGCAAAGCTCTCTAAGGTAGTACTGACGTATTTCATAAGAATTCTACCTATAAACACACATCATCCCCGTCGGATGCTCGTACTCATATTTTTATGCCCATTAACGTCTCTTGGGAAACTTAATGACCCGTTAACACTACAGCTAATCGCGAGCGGGTACTGAACTATAAAGATAACCTTTGTTTGCTTCAAGAGGCTACTTTGTGATTTCACGGTAATAGTATCTCATTGTCTGATCTGTCGAGATATTTTCATAGCAGGGGTGCCTTCATTTACTAAGGGCATGACTTCATAATAAAATATTAGATTCGTTCATTACACATTATAAAAAGATATTAAGACATTTTAAAATTAATATATTTATACACTAAAAGATTTTAATGTTTAGTAGTTTTAGTAGTTTAGTAATGTTGACTGTTTTATTATACATAGGTTATTTCGTACTCCACTATACAATTAATATAGGAAGAATAAGGAATTGATTTGATTTATTATAAAATTCAGTTATTAAACAAATTGCGTCATAAATAATATTTCTGTAATATAGGTACCTAATGCCAATCTGTATCTGCTTTTAGTGCATGTTTCTACGAAATCACAATTCGATGTAAGCAATTCTCAATTATCATAGATCGTATTCAGCATTATTATAATGCTTTTGAATATAAAATAAGTTACACCTAGACGAGGAAGCGCTAGTAGTGGCAGATAACGAGTTGATTCCAGTTTGTTATTCAACTCGATCCTTTGTTGAATGCTGCAACTTTGTGTTATATTCGAGCCGCTTTCGAAGTGAAGCTATTGAGTTAGTTTGATATAAGTCCTTTGCTATTCCTTAGTGCACGTAAAACATCGCTTCCCTGATTGGACACGTACTGAATTTCGTATTAATTTGGAAATGAAAAGTGCATGTACCATTTTGTTTTTATATGAAATTTAATTAAGCCAGTTTTAACTTTTTGAAAGTATGTTCCGTCACTGTAATCAGCGAGTATTCAGATTACTTCAAAGGGATATGAAGTAAGTAAAAATGAAATGTAATAATTATTACTGTGCGTTGAATAGTACGTTTCATTTTGATAATTATTTTGGTCTACAATAGCAATGTTATATAGGCAATTTTGCTAAGGTGATTTTTTTCGTTTATAGATACATTTATAGCTCACATAAAAATGTCTTCCGTTTTTATTTAATAACGATACTTTTTTAAATAGTGAAAACTAACTGAGTAAAATGCAATACATATGGGTAATAGAACGAGTTACGAGCTGCAACAAGTTTGTACGGTTTATTTCCAATATCCGCGAACGACTTGTGAGCTAGCTCAGCGATCGTTTCGATTTGTTTTATAGTTTATTTGATATATTATTGTACGTACGTGAATACGTCAACAAGGCCATTAGTATTTCCTTTACTTCGATTTATCTTCGCTGTACCAAAGTATTCGATTATATCAAATTTCAAAACATTACTGCTTGAAAAATATTTGCTTCATTTTACCTGACTACAGTAAACCTACAATATAATAATTAATTTTATGAAGAGAATTATACTTCTATGCTAGAAAAAAAGATACATAATGATCATTACGTAATTAGGCTATAGTATTCCAACCTTTTAAATGTTCATATATATTTGGGTCGTATTCTGGAATACTTATGTTACATTTGTTAAAAACGTTTTAGTCGTTTACGTAATCACTTTAACAAATCACAACGTGCGTTCGTCATAACCAAGCATTCGATACCTGTCAAATGTTCAGACTCAAAATTTTGCAATATCCCAATATCCCTTATGAAGTAAATTCAGTCGTCAATTACGTGGCGTAGTTTGAATTAGCAACACGAGTCGAATGCGTATTAAGTTAGTATCGACGTGTTGCTGTGCCCATATGCAATGCTGGTTTGATAAATTGGAGGCGTTTTAATGTCGTCACTGCTATTTCGATTGTAAATTGTAGACAAGTTACCTGCGAGATAGTAATTTAGAATTCGGATAGATTTGGTGACGTGTGTGCGAGTTTACTGAATACTTACTTAGCATATTCCTTTATACGATTGCGTGAAATTATCATACTTATGAAATTATTATGCACACAATACATGATAATAAAAAAATGATATCTACTATTTTTGAATATATTAAATCTTACTTGCTTTTGACATCTAATACCTACTCACAATTATTTAAATCTGCTTTTCTAATTAGGACAAAAAAACCGTAAATTAATCTTTTACATTCCTTAGATTTTATACCCCGTAATTGAATCAAAAAGATTTTCTTGAGTGGCATCCTAATTACCTAGATAGCTCGGCTTGAGCTTTCCATACGTAATCTTGCTAGATTTGTTTGAGCACTCAGTTCAGACAGAATACGAAAACGTTTAAAACAAATGTTTCACAGTAATTACGTTCTGTTTCGAATGTTCTGAAACGAGGTATACGGGTGTTGTTGTTTTAATCGCTACCAAATAAAGTTATTATTAAACTTTGCTTTATTCTTAGTAACTTTAACGAACTACGTCTTTGCTTGTACCTCTACTTAATGTTACATAATATACTAAAGTAACTAAAGTCTTGTCTGTCAATCTGTTTTGACATTTAAGCCTAGTTAGGTAGATTAGTTTCAACGTTCCACAATTTCAACATTCATGGCGATGAAACAATTTTTAAAATGACACAAAAACGCGATCTAGTGGAGTTAGCTTGATATTTCTTATGGTAAGTTTTTATTTAAAGCATATTTATCAACTGTGCTAGTTGTGGTAAAATATTATTATACTTAATGTCATCAGGATATTTAATCAATATAGAAGTTTCAATCTGATTTCCAGATTTTCATACTTAGAATTTATACTTCTAGGAGTTCTAGGTTAATCTATTAATTATATGTTACATAGGCTAATAAATAGCAATGAATACGTAAGTCCATATTCAATTCAGGCAACATTTGGAACGATGAACACGGCTGATTGCTTCTTGATTGCCCCGTCTTTCCATGCTACTATTATTCGCTACCTACTCACCCTCTCGAGATTAATGAGCTATCGTTTGGTAGATACTCGCACATCCAACTGTTTCATGATTGCCTGGTACATTGAACAATATTCTTGGTTATTAACTGGGAGAATAATTTGTTTGTTTAATTGCAATGATATTATAACTATAGATACATTAACAAATCAACCGAAAAAAGTGTTTCGAACAGCAGCGGCAGCACACATACATACAAGTCAAAATGATAGAAAAGAGATAAATGATAAAACCATCAAGAAGAAAAGAGATAGTTTGTTTTGTCAGTAGCGCGTGCAAGCACCGGCAACCAATCACCTAAAGGTAAGACGTCCTAATTAGGATGTTTTTGCGGCTTCAAAAAGTTGCGCTTATAACATATCTATTTATAAGTGTTTAAATTAACATATTTAGATTATTTTTTGAAGTTTTCAATCAATAGTTCGATGTAGAGGAGTTGCATAAAAACTATATAATGCTTAGTCTCGAACAAATATTATAAACACGATGAAGAACCTTAAAATAAAATTGTCGTCTAGCGATTGTACCTACGTACCTACATATTTTACGATTATATTAAAAGCTATTTAACAAAACATACAAAGCTTATAACTTATCAACACAATATCCTTTGATATCCATTTAAGCCATAAAGTGGATAAAGTAAGCAGGAACAAGAAAATATCTTTGCGAATATCTTAATTCTTAGCAAGTTTAAATCTCTTAAATTTTCAGAACGACAATGAAAGGAATTTCGAAATTGTCTTTGTGTTTATAATGTGTTTATTTCCTGCAACAGCTACTTTATAAACAGATAAATTTATACCTACGTATAAATACGGATACATTTCATAAGGAAATTTAATAAATATTGTTCATTGAAATTGGTTTAGGTACTCATTTAAATTGAGTTTTTCATTAAATTTATATTTTTAAGTAAATCTCTTTAATATTTTACAATAATTGTGACAACAAGTGAAGACTAGACATAATTCATTCATTCATTCATTAACAAAACCGATTTATTGTTCGAAAGTTCTCTATTTTTTAAAAATAAAAAGTCAATATAAAAATATAGTCGTAAGCTCTGGAATAAAGAATATCTATGAAAATTTACACACGCTTTAAAGTCATTCCTCGTACAATAAAAATACAACAAATACGAGAAATATATTAAAGAAATTGTAGAAGTTTTAAACGATAGCGCTTGGCCGTATTCAAAGTTATAAGTGGTGAACTAAATTCATAACTATAACTGTATCCTCCGAGTGACAATACTAGACCGCGCAACTTTTGTGTGTCAAGATTTTATTAAAACCAGTGCAACGTTTTATGGAACACTCCCAATTCATATTTGTTGAAAATGTGTACAGAAATCTAGTTCATAGATACATAAATAATAAAATAGAATATACTGTTTATAGATACTATTTGTTGTTTTTGTTTTCCAATCGAAGAATAAAGAAAAATAATTACGCTTTCAAAATTATGTTTAATTCTATTGTATTATACTAGTTGAACGACGCAACTTAGGTTCATGCTTATCATTAATATGTGATTACTGTTAATTGTGTAATATATAAGTTACCTTTGTGAAGAGAAAAATAAATGATGATTATTATTATGATGCTGTACATCTACCATTTTCTTAAAAAATAAATAAAATCGGTTCAGCTATTATTGAGTTAAACACTTAGCAATATATTCGGCGAATCAATTTTATACTTAAGTTATATTATAGTTATAGATATTTATTTAAGTTAGAAGTATCAACTTTACTAACTCCCGTGGTTACCGAAACTTAGTTTAACAAATCTTAATTATGAACAAAATATTTTCAACATGTTACATAGAATCACGTCTCACAAGTTCGTAAATGTATCACTTATTGCAATTTAACACGTTCCCACGTGTTACCAAAACTTTCATCATAACAGATGGTTTGCGAAAAGCCACCACGGTCCACAGCTCATATTTAATTGAGTATACCAGTATTCTGCTGAATGAAATTTTGTGTTCAATAGTTGATGCAATTTCCTTTGTAATACGAAATATAATACCAATATGTATTATTAGTACATATATTGTAGACGTACAATTGATGATTCATATGATTTTTAGTAGGTATATAAAATACACTAATAATAGAAATTTGACACGAAAGCACGAAAACAAATACGCTATAGCCTCTTTCTAAAGTTTCCAAACTTCCTTATTAATTCCAAAGTTCATTAACACACATTGTATTAAAATTTTCCATGAAAGTCTGTAAGTAAAACAAGAAGTATATCTCAAAACAAAGATCGCTCTCAGATCTCACTTCATTCGTTCAACTTGAACGTGGAAAACGATTTGTTTTACAACCTCCTTTAAGAGGTTTCAGAGAACTGAACCTTGAAACTGAATCGGAAATGAGCGTTGTTTTAAATTTATATCTTATTGATTTTCAACTAGGGTAAATAAGGATGTCTTTAAAAATGAGAGATAGAATGATAGAATGCTTCTCTGTGTTTGTCATTCGACAAAATATTTAATATTTGTTTACTTACATACTTCAAAATACGTTAATTTATTAAATTATATTAAAGAATTAAATTGCAATTAAAATAAGATATGTAAAAGTAGTTACTTAATGTGTTTTCTTTAATTAATGGATAAGATAAGTCTCTTAGTTAACTTTAAAACGTTATTAGATTTTCATCAGTGATTTTAACCTATAAACCTTTGCAAGCATTAAAATTATAAGCCAAATAGATTACAGCTTAACAGAATTTTATATCTCATAAAATAATAAATATAGTTGTATAGAATCCTGAAATTTCGCAACAGTTTAAATAAGACCCGTAAATATTTAATATGATTTATAACGAAACTTTTCAGCGTTATCTTTATTCAAGTGGCGGTCACTGCAGGAAATTACTTGAACTTTACCCATTACCACCCTAAACGTTTATTCACTTCATAAATATTAAATAATAATCGCCAACAAAACAAGAGATTATGGAAGGAAAATATTAAGGGACCGGTAAAACTGATCTGAAGTACTGCTTTTGTAAAAAACGTTGTTACAAGAAGTTAATGTTTACAAAAAGGTTTTTAAAAATTTTATAATTCAGACTGAATTGATGAAATGAAATAATATCTTATATTTTTGAAGTTTATACTTAGAAGATTAAACTTATAATTAAAAAAAAACACTAGATATCTAGGTACATATATTTGGTATTCAATACAAAGCGCATCAAATTCGAAATAATATAACTTCAACTAACTTAGCTAGCTATCTTTTAGACTTCAAAATACACTAAGTTAATATTAGACAAAAATCCGTGACCTCAGATTTATAACTTATATTTAAATCCATCAGTTAAAGCCACCTGAAGCGTGAACCGCAGGCGAAACTCGTAAAATATTTAAATAACAACTTCATTTTTCAGTCAACTTCGACAACAAGAATAAAGTTATGAGAATAAAGTTTTATGTTCGATGTCGTGGTCTCGTAAAATTCTGCTTTCTTGAGCTTTGCTAATAAAATTTTCTTAAATCAAAATAACTTACTTACCCAATTTCACATGTTTTTAAAATCAGCCCTGATTTTATGTAGTTATACAAAACGAAAAATGTATAAATAATAATTTTAAATTATGTAAGATCTCAATATTATCTACAGCCTTATTCTATCAAAAACTCATAATCCTAGTAGGTACACTTACCTATCTCTTTATTATTGAAATATATTCCTTTTCATAATAAACTTATCTAACTAAAGGTTTTAAAAGTTTCCTAACTGGAGAAAATATGCCACAAATATTTACTTGGTTTTCTACTTATCTTCTTTTAGTTCCCAACAATCGTAAATATAGAAATGTTTTGCCTATTCGAACCGGGAAAGTGATTTTTTAAATTACTTTAACGGTGCATAACATATTTTGTCACGTACGAAACTCGTGACAAAACAAACGTGACAAGAATGATACCGCAGTTACTCAAAAAATTGTTTATAGGCACTTCGTTAAATGTCTAGCACGATTATTAAAGATTTTTAAATTTAATTTTGTATGCTTGATATAGTTGAAGAGGTTTCCTTTTCACAGGACTCATGAGTAATGGTATACTATTAGGATTCACCACTTAAAAAAACCTGAAAATAATTATTGAATATTAAGTTTTGTATCTGCGACAGGTGAGTTATCGGCATATGCTAATGGCGAAAAAAGATTCTCGAATCAAATAAGCGTGTGCTATTTCGATCTTTGTAATACCAATTTAAAATTTGTGCATATCATTTGCTCTTAAATTCATTCGTGAAGAACTCGTAAATTAATATGCGCTAAGCTAAGCGATTATGTATATGGCAGATTTTTTTTTTTACAAATCCTAGAGTAATATAAGAATAATTATAGTTACAAAATAGGATCATTTATAAAACCACGTACAAATAAACCAATGCTTTTTTCTATTTAGTATCGAATTCCATAAAACAATTAAACTTTAATCGCCGACCTTTTCGTAACATATGATTTATGAATAACATACCTCAGCAAACAATATGCTGAGCTGATATAGGTATTAAAAATGAGACATAGGTACTTGAAATAACAATTTTCAGACTGCAATATTTGAATGTTTCTCTAATAACTGTAACGTATCGTGGAGCTACAAAGTGAAATGGAGCGTGCGTCGATACAAACTCTTCGCGCATGAAACGTCGATCGCATTTGTTGAAGTAAACAAGAGTTTATTTTATCTTTCGCATGCACTTTATTTCATTTTTATATTTTATATTACGTCTGTGACATTTTATGTGTTATCTGTACAGACTTCTTTTGTTGGATTTAAAGATTTGTAAATTGTATATTTGAAGATGTCCTTAATGAGTTATAACGACGAATTCTGTTATAAAAATGTTTGTTACAGGTTTTTATAGGGTCATAGATTATATTCGTCGTCGTCGTCGTCGTCTCAGCCGCTGGACGTCCACTGCTGGACATAGGCCTCCCCCTTGGACCTCCACAAATACCAAATAGATTATATTATTATTCTTTGTTTATGATGTAAGAGTGGGATAATGTGCCGCTATGTATTATCTTCATTCAATACTTCAATTCTATTCAATTAGTTTGCATTTATAAATATATAAAAGAAATAATAATGATGCTTGTAACATAGTTTTTCATGGTAGGTATTCCGTTACACATTCAACAATTGAAACATGCACTTTTATCAAAAAACAATAAAATATAAACCATCGTTTTATGCATTTGCATATGCAAATACATAATCCCATGTTTATTCATCACAAATCATATTGTGAAAGGTAACGGCGTGTTTGCAAATGGTCCCGATATAATTTGTATGCCGATGGAAAATACGGGGTGGTCTAAGTAGTTGCGAGACTCACAATATGACTACAAAGTGAATTCAGTTCTTTGGGATCCTTTAATAAAATACCAGCTTTTTTGTCTTTTAAAACTGACTTGTTGTTATAAGCACCTAATTCCATATCAATGGTGGTGAATGACCTTTGTTTTCAATTGTTTTAATATCTAAAAACTGCATTTTGACTTACAATTGTAATAATACAATGTAAATGAAACTTTCTGTACATAATGAAATGATAAAATAAGTGTTCATTGTTTAATAGCTTAAAGTAAAGTTGTACAATAATTTCTTTATTTATGTTACATATACATAAATACAAAACGCCATGTTACAATTATTTCGTAGTAAGAAAAAAAAATCTTATACCACACAACGGCGCCTGTCACAAGAATTATTTATTGTTACGAATTCTTCACACGACAGTCGAATTCAGCCTCCCGCTTCCGTCCCTAGCAATTCTCCTTCGTCATTGTTGTACAAAAACACGAATAAATCGCGAAAACAACGTCAAAGCAATCTCGGTTTTTATCTTACACCGTAATTACCACAGCCAAAAACAGAAATATTTTTAATTTCTCAGAAATGTTTATCGTACGAAAATTATGTAGAATAAAAAAATGTCGTGTTAAATGAGATTTAAACTGTTCACCACAAATTACGAACTAGAACACATTTTTAAGGCTTTTCTAATTTCATATTCCATTTGTAAAGATTGAAATTGCGGGTTGCGTATTCAATCACATTTATCAAATAACCTAAATTCAACATCTCGATAAACAAGGCAGTTAAGTACTGCTGGCCATTATATAAAATGAAAGCTATAAAGACCGCAGAATCGTGTAATAAAATTGATTCAAAGCTATATAGCTGTTTTCAGGAAATAATTAATAAACATCGTAAGGGCTAAGGGAACACGTTGGAAGACTAATTGGCGCTATTTTGTGTTTGGATTAATATTAATACGACTATAATTGCGGCTTGTATTTACATTTTGTGAAGATGGAAAAGGGTGATATTTATATTTGCGAAGGTTAACTGTAATGTATGCTATGTAGATTTACGTCCTTATACCGTTTTAGCTATAGGTATGGTATATAGAATAAATTATATAAAAAAATATTTTTATTCATAGTCAAATGTTAAATGATTTTATAAATTTTCCCACTTTTATTTACCAACGAAATTGAAGAGTTATTTTTTACTTCAATTTACTCGAGTTCGTACAAGCCTAGAAAGTTCTATGTCCCTACAGCAGTGCAATATTCAATAGGTTCTTGAAGATCAATCAATATCTGTACTGCAATGTCCAGTTTGCAACGCATATTTGATTTGTCTTTGAAACCGTGCAAGTGTATACCAATTAACTTGATTGGAAATTTTGACATGAATAAATCCAATTATAGAAAAATGATCTTGAGAAGTTTAAGTTTAAGTAACGGTGGTAGATGGCCCTAGAGTAAAAAAAATAAAATAAATTTAAATAATATAGGTATTTATGATTGTTTGTAACGGTCACTACTATAGCGACTAACAGTTATACGTCTATTACATTATATTATATATAATCCTATTATAACTATCCTTCATACTCCTTCTACACTTAACATCGAGATAGACATCGATACAACCTCTCAAAATCGAACTCGAAGCCTAATTTGAAAAGGTCGGCTCGGTTCTTCCTTTACATGAAATTAATCTCTATATAAAAATGCAGAGGCAAATCACATTATTTCCAATGTTCTATAATAATCTTTTAACATGTTTGTATATAATAAATGTATATTCTTTAACACATCGAGTGCTATTCGCGGAAATCCCTGCGGATGGTTGACACGGTTACCTGGGTATGTCAAAAATCTTTCTAGCTCTGGTTACTTTACACGACAATACAAATAGATTTTATTTCTGAGTTAAATCTCCACAAAATATTTGTTTATTGTATTAAATATAAACTCATAAAGATTTTACCACTAGTCTGGTTTGCCTATATCTATAAATATATATGATTATCTTTGATTTTTCTTTATAACGAGTAAGCAAACATTTCGCCTAATAATCCCGCCTGAACGCAAGATAACGTTAGTAGATTTCATAGGATAAATTTAGTTAAAAGCCCTTAGGCTTTTACAATCGGATTCCGAAGAAAATATTCGGCCGGCAAAGTGAAACTTTTAATATGCGATAAATGATTATATTTTTAAGATATCTTTTTTCGTACGTTTTTTTATTCCTTCGAATTTTATGAAATCAATAAACATAATAAATTCTTCAGCGTATGACAAAATCCCAGTTTTGTAATATTCTGATATTTTATTCTACTGAGAACGCATCAGAGTAGACAGAGACACATGAGTTAACTAACTATAAGATACCCTTCTCAATTCTCATTTATAACATAAAAACTTAACTTATATCACGTTGTAGATAAATTTAACAATTTATAAACGGGAATAAACACATTTCGAAAATTGAAGCACATTTAAACAAGTATTCGCGTAATATGAGCTTTAATTATTCTAATGTCAATAATTAAAAGTCTAATTGAAACTTAAAACCAATTTAGATGCAAAGCTAAGTGTGGGCTATTAGCTCGCGGCTCGCGTTGTCTAATTATATGGCTTTAATAACAGTCTCATTCTCTCATAGATATTTTAACGTCTGTCTATATCATTACCTAAAAATATAACTAGATTTCTCAACAGATGCAGTTAGGTCTTACTTTTTATTAGCTCTAAAACACATGTGTTATGTATTATCTGAAAACATTTGATGTTAAAGTTTAAGTCAAATTATCATGATGCTATTCCTCTACTAAGCATTTCCAAAAATTACATTCTCCCAACTTAACATGTATCAAAAATTAAATAGCAAACGAAATCCTATTTCGTAACTGGTATAAGAACAAAAATAATACCAGTTCAAATAAACCCGTATAAGTTTTTAACTCGAGCAAAGGTAATGTCAGTAAAACGAACATCAACACTTATGTCTCATGTTTTATTCCACACATTGTCCCAAAAACAAGGTGAAAGGCAATAGTAATTAACATATAAATACCACGGAACGGAGCGGTCCCTTTTAGCTAAATTGCAAAAGATGGAAACGAGATGTAGTGAGAGTCAAAAATACCTGCGTCCGAGAATCCATTAGAGGTATAGTATTGTGTACTTGAATAATGTTTGTTAATACGAGACATAAAAACATATTTGCTTTATAGTGAAATAGTATACACAATACGATAAGTATTGTATTGCAATAAAGGAATATTAGAATATTATTAATATTTGTTTTACGCATTTGTTTTCATGTGAAGCGGATTTTTTGATATCAAATGATAAAGTGCAGTATATTACCTTTATTTAAATTAGAACTATTATTATTTAGAATTTCGAGTTTATTTATTTTTATGTGTATTAAAGTATATTAACATATTCGATGTCTAGTATCATTTTTAAACTAAAAATGTTTAAGAGTATAATTTCAAAATACAGGAAACACCACCAGGTCTAAATATGTCAGAATTTAAAACTTAATCTATTTGTATTAGTGGGTTTCATTCAAGCATAATCTATAATGAATAATATATAAAACCATTCAATTGCTTTTAAAAATTCCAAAGTGGGTGTATAACTTATTCATTTTTCATGCATGGATACATAATATTCTGATCGACGAATTTTTTCACATTGAAAATTGATACATCGTATCACATGCCTTTTAGTGCGACAAAAGTTTCTGCATTCGTTAATTTCGTACAAAAGATAGTTGAAATTAAATTGAAACGAGCGCAATTATGTTAAAAATGTTCCAATGGTAGCGAGAGCTTTGAAAACGAATATTGGGGCTGGATTCCGAAGGATTACGGGAATATAGCAGCATCAATCTTGTATCCGATTGAGGCGAATGGAGCAACCATTGTAAACCTTACAAATCGCTTCACATTCCGGCCCATCGCCCGTTCCATCTTAATAACGTTCTTTTTGTAATTATCGATTTATTTTACACTAGCTTTTATAGTCATTATGTTCTTAGCTTTTAATCATTAAAATCTTCTTTTGCGTACAATTTGCGTACAAATACCGTAGCATAGATTAAAAAACGGTCCATATACTTTCAAAATTCGTAGACAATTTAATTTGACAACTGACCATAAATATTGTATTATTTAAAAAAATAATATAAGGAGAGATAAATAGAACCAAAGTAAAACTATCTGTAATCACGAACCTAGTTTTAAAATCTAATTTCATTTCGCTTTCTTTCAATTCAGCTTCGCAGAACCCATTACTATCACCTGTAGAACTAATAACAACAAAACATTAGCGCAATAAGACTAATGGAAAGTAAATAGCCTAATGAAAAGAACAACAAGAAGCCCCTAAACAGGTGTTTATGGCGAGATCGCATCGATCAACGTTTTTACAGCTCCCTTTCGACAGAGACAAATTAAATTTGTTAGTCAAGTGCTGCTTGCTGAAGCGTTGACAAGAAATTAAATGACATCATCATTAGGGAATAAGTTCGCAGCGTTTACTTCACTTTGTATTTCTTAGAAAATAGTTTCGTGTTTATAATTAGAGTCGTTATAGATAAAAATGTACGCCGCCATGTTGGATTTAGAATGACGTCACACGGTTAACCGTGTATTGTCATCTAAACGGAGCGTATATAATATCTGCTTCGAAATCGCACGTTAAATAAAATTTTGTAACAATTAATGAGAAATGTATGTGTATCACATGTGATCGTTTGCGTAGATATTTAGTTTTTTGATTTGTTTTATACAGACAAAAACAAGGGAAACCACTGACTGTAGATTTGCTGGTTATTTATATTAGTCACTTACTACTTTTCTTGACAAATAATATTAAATTTAAAATTTAAAAACCCCCCGAGAGCCAGACAGACAGACACGTCAAACTTTTGAAAGTTGTTGTTTTTAGTGATGTACAAGTCATAACCTTTCATTTGATACCCCACTTGAGCATATTTGCAGACATTCGATTTTTCTCCCACACTTTAACCCCCCTTTCTAACTTTAACTTTCAAACGGCTGAATCGATTTTCATCAAACATGTCTAAGAACACTCGCACGTAAAACACCTGAAATAAAAAAAACTAAATTGAAATCGGTTCATTCGTTCGGGAGGTATGATGCCACAGACAGACAGACACGTCAAACTTATAACACCCCTCTTTTTGTGTCGGGGGTTAAAAAACAGATACTGATTATCATATTTATTTTGATGCCTACCAACCATAAAATAAGCAATACACCAAAAGACCTTCCAAAAATCATATCCTTCTAGAAAATAATATGATTGTTGATTAGTTCAGAGGTTATCGACAGAAATTCAATTTCATTTGTTAGGCTAAGTCCTTGATATAGCGATTCAGAAGTTTGTCACCAAGCGCATTGAAAAGTTTTATTAAGTTTACTTTGAGCTGCTGGAAACAGGTGGATTGGTGATATTTTGCTATTCCCAACTACAGTTTGAATAACAAGTTTCGGTACGAATTCACGTTTCGTTGTTCAATCTTTTGTGTTTTAACTTTACTTTATGTATTTGTAAGCATTAATTTGAACAGAGTGCTGTGTAAAGACAATTCTTAATTCTTATTGTGTAAATAAAGTTTGTGTGTTCATCTAAGTCATAGAAATATCTAATTTAAGTGTAGGTATTGACAAAACAGGCACAGGCATATCAGTTTTGCACCTACGTGGTTAGATAATTTTTGATGTAATTTAATAACCTTAGTTCTTTTAAAGCCTCATCATCATCAATTCAGACTTACTTTTGTTTATATTGCGGATACAGTATATTCATTAGAATCGTGTTTATAACCCCACATACGTAGCCTGTCAGACGAACGTAATCCCGGCGTCCCGTTGGGTTTTACGGTGCACAAAATAAAGACATGTAGTCTCGCACACCCGCGTACAATTGTAATACTACGGGAATTAGGGAACGGAAATTAATCTCTGTCTGCGTGGAATATATAATTTAATTGCTATAGTCCAGCACAATCAACTTTTCTGTAAGGAAGCTTTTGTAAAATTTAGATATAAATAAAAACAACTTCTACAATTCACACAATTTTATTGTTTTATTACAACGTCAGCCTTGCTTTTATATATATTTATAAATATACAGTATTTACATCCATCTCTCTCCTCGCGCCTCTAAACAAGTATAAAGTCCGTAAAAAGTTTCATATCGTTAAGTAAACAATCGGATATGATACATGAAAGTTACACGGGAAAATAAATTGATTTTATGATACAAGACAACAAGAAAATATATGCGGTCAAGATTCGATATCCATACATCCATTAATAGTGGACCGTAAAATGTATTCACAACAATGATCATAACATTCTTAAATTATTATCAGTCGAGCTACATTCGCTCTTCTCGTACTGTCATTGGCGCGACAGGCCCAGGCTGTTGGCTAACTGCGAACATCTAGCGACCACCTCGTCCTGGAGGAGACTGAACGACATCGCTATTAATATAAGCCCGAACACCAGATACGCGCAACACGCGATCATCTGGATATATTCGCTTCTAGAATATTCCGCGTTGGTTTTCGAGGTGAGGAAACTCGTAGGAACAAAGTCGCCGAAGCCGATGGTAGCTAAAGCGATGAAACAGAAGTAGGCGGCGTCGAGGAAGCTCCAGTTCTCCCAGGCGGAGAAGATCGCGGCGCCGATGAAGATGTAGCCCAAGAGGAGACAGAGAACGATGCTGACGGGGACGTGGCAGTGCTCGGCGCCGGGCGAGCGCGCGCGGGGCGGGGGCGCGCTGGGGACGGCGCAACTCTTCTGCTTGTGGTTCTCTTCATTCCAGATCAAAGGCACTCGAGATGGGGTATCGTGGGGACAAATCCTGTCAGATTACATAAATATTAACTCAACTAGAAAATTACTGTTTATTTCTAAAGGGAAAACGTTTAAGAAAAAGCAGATAAGTGGCCAAACGTATATATTAGGAGATTAGATACACTCGCCTTATTAAAAAACCATACTGAATTGTCTTGAGCTACTGTTACAGGTATGAACATTAAACATCACTCACGATTCATCAGCATCTTCTGAATCATCCAAGTCTTCGTGGCTTCTATTGTGTATGGATTCCCCACACTCTTCAGCAATGAGTTGCTCGATGACAGCCCCGCGGGGCCGCTGTATGGCCCGGGCTTTGCCCCGCCCAGGCCCGTGGACCGTAGCCATACACTTCGAATTACCCAAACTTTTCTTCCTATCTAACGTTTGCGTTTGCAACGTTGAAGATGTATGAGGCTCTGTAAGATATTTCCATATCATATATTTCATTTAATTTTTTCTTCAAACATAAAACGTCTGCTTGCGATGACACATTAATTAAATTTGAAGATCTAAATGATTTTTTTTTACATTAGGCTTGTATTAAACCAAGTTTGTGAAATGAAAAACAAGAATTAATTATAATGTTCTTGTATAAAATATGTAAAATTGTACTTTATTTTTTTGATACGTAGATTTAATTATAACACTAAAAACAAATTTTATACGAGTACTTATTATAGCTAACTATGAATGAACTCGCTATGATTACATCAAACATACTACATTCTGATTCTCATTTTATCCACAACAAAGCAAGAGACCAGCTTTATTCCCTACTTAATTGAAGTGGACAGTACCATAACTGACATACTTCTTTCTAGTCTTATGAGTTGCATATTTACCTTCAAAGGCACTGCGCTTGACTCTTCCCAGGGTAGCTGATCGTGGGCTCGCTGGAGCCTTCTCGAACACCTGGGAGTATTGCCCCCGGTCCCCAGCCCTCGCCTTTACAGTTCCAGGAGACCGGTTGGCTCGAGGTGGAAAGGACGTATACTGATTGTTTTCAATAGGCTGCGGCAGAAGACGTTGCTGCTCGTGGAGTTGAAAGTGGTTCTCCATCTACGATTATTATTTTAAGCATGAATCACAAGTGTAGATTTGATTACCAGCTTTGATCCTTTCATAAATAAACATTGTTATCTGGTGAATTCTTCCACAAGCCTTAAATTTCTGGCTTGTTCATGTTTATAGCTTTTGTGACATTATACTAAAAAATATTGTTAATTTCATCAAGGATGTTAGTACCTACATTATTATAAATATAAAATTTTGCTAAAATTACTTCTAACCTCATCTTTTCTCCACGTGTTTGGAACTTTGTTCTTCGTAGCGCGTAGCCATGCCAGCCGCGCGAGGCGTGCCAGCGACGCGCCAAGCCCGGCCAGGCATGCCAAAGCAAGTGGCACGCCTGCTGCGGCATATGCCACTGTTGCTGCACGCCCGGCTGCTGTACGCGGGGAGACGTTGCCATAACCTATAATCGTATAAAAGTATATAAAAGAACTATAAGAAGAATATACATATAGGTCGCGTCATTTATGTTTAGCGCTGGACGAGAATAGCTGCGCATGGGTAGAATCGCGCTCGTAATTGACGTATTGGTGCGAGAAAGACAACACGACTGGGACAACCAATCAATGCTCGCGCACCCGATGATCAATCGTCCCGCGCGCCGCGCGTTTCATTTTTGACTTCCGCGCAGGTTTCGTTCAGCGTTAAAGATTCGTGACGCGACCTATAACTAGTTTTACAATTACTGTGATTAGATTTACCAGGTGACTAAGTCACGACATTTTATTGAATCAATTTTCATTGC
>DWAJ01001729.1:0-20776 GCA_018238005.1 Eurema mandarina | reverse complement strand
GTGCTTGACTGCCAGCTGTCAAGGTGGTGAGGGTGGTATAGTAACCTGTGGCGTGCAGTGCGGTGATGGAAATCAGCGGCACGTATCAAACCGAAGAACTCCTTTGAGCACAGTCCCCATGAAAGATACGTTAGAATACGCTGAGGATACCAAAAACAAATCAATGTTCAATCTGTATAAGTTTTGCCTGTTACTTTATACCTTACTTAAACTTATCCCTTTTGTCTCTGCCTAATAACTATCAGTACTTTATAGAATATTCTAAAAGACTAATAAAAGTCGGATCAGGTGATAATAAGTCATGGCATTTCGCAACACATTTAGCGCTTCATTTCTAAATTAAAGAACTGATTCCTACCGACGTTATTTAATAATAATCTGTGTAAAAGGATGTGACTTAAATAATAATATAAGGCAAGACAGTAAAATAAAAAAGTCACAATTTATAAACAATTGTATTCCAACCTGGAATATCAACTAATGATATACCGGAAGCTCAGAATAAGTTAGTAAATAAACATAAAAAAATCCTTACGGATAAAACAATAATACGGCTCGTGTATCCTGCTTAAATGGAAAAAGGATGCGCTTACTGCGAACTACGTGATACAATAAAATGGAGAGTGTATGGAAAAGGCCACTTAATCACGAACTTGTACTACGGGAAACGGAAAATGTACGTACAGCGATAAGTATCAATCTTATTATATCGACATAAGACAAGACACCTCTGTTTTATATGGTATGTTATTGGTTGAGTTTATTATAATATATAGATCATTTGAATATATCAAATGAAAGTTTAGATTAAAAGAAAAAAATCATTCGCTACTAAAAAGGGTTCATTTGTTTTGCTTACTCTAAATAGATATCCTTTAAACTAAAATGTTTGCTATCATTCTATCATTATACTCTATTATATTTCTTAAATAAAGGTTAAATGTATCAATAGATAAATAATAAAAAAATGTATATTAAAAACAGAGACTGTTAGTTAGTTAATTTTTTCTAGTAGATTTTTTACAAATTCATTCAAATCGATTTACGTATTAAGAAACAAATGTACTTTTATATATATGTAAATAATTAAGACCCTTTTAATTTTCTGTTTTAGTTTTTCGTAATAAGCTCAATGTTTGAAAGCGCTAATGAGATACTATAACGAGTTTTTCGTCATCCCATCTACGTCATTGTCACAGTTTTAATTTGGATTAAGGCGTCTAACTTCTATGTCTTGTTAGAATATTATCTGGGAAAATTATTTGGTCTTAATTGAATTTACGTCATTCATCCTGAACGTTATTTATGAGCTTTACTTAAATTGAAAGCGCCTACGCTGTCCTTAGTAAAGTATTACAATAAGCTTTCTAGTATAACATTTTATAATGAAAATGCAAATATCTGTTAATATTAGTATCTATACGAAAGTGACACCTATTTAATTTTTAAATTGAAATTTGTATATTTAGATAACCAAAAATATAGTATTGGTATAATGTATTTTTGTATGTAGCAAAATTTTTTTAAACTTTCCAAATGACATTGAGATATTTGTTATTTTAAAAATAGTTCGTAAAGGCTAAAAGTCTGTATGCAAGTTCGTTATTGTCAAAGATAAAGCCTTTAAACATTATATATAGGCCTTTGACAAGAAATACCTACTATACAACAATCTTTATCTGTCGTTAGTCAACCGGGATCAGAATTTAGGTATGTGTAAAATAGCGAGATACAGAATGCAAAATATAAATAATACAGTTGTACTTAAGAGAGTGACTTCTAAAGAAAAAAGACGCAAAACAAAACATTACTTATGCTTCACAAATTTTAATATTTTACGAAATACATAAGGGATTTTGCTTGGATAAGCCTACAATTCTATTAACGAGGTCTCTATAGGATCTGAGGTAGGTCTAAATCGTCAAAGCAATAAGCTTATAAGAACAACTCTCCTTTCCAAACAGGGTTTATTGTATCAATTTTCTAATTCGCTGCTCCATAGAACGAACAATTTTCTGTTTTATTGCGATTTAAACTTTATTTTAGTTTAAACGTTTTAAATTACTTTCGTTTGTCGACTGGCCCCAAATGCGATCATTAGATAATTAGATCAGCGATTCTCAACCTTTTTTGTTGCGGCACATATTTAACGATTTCAAAATTTGGCGGCACACAAAAAACGGGCTTACGGCCACGAGAGTCAAGTCTTGATTTGTTTGTTACATTATTACATACATATTTGCAAAATTTGGCGACACACAGAAGTGCTGCGGCACAGGTTGAGAATCACTGGTTTAGATGGTCGCTGACTATCAGATGATCCTCCTGCTTCTGAGTGAGCTCATAAAAAATGATTTCCAACAATGTCTAGTATAGTACAGTAATAGTCAATCTCAAAACTACTAAGCCCTTACAGAATGTCGATGGACTTAGCAAAGAGAATTGAAGTTAACCATTAGCAATTAACGGAACTAGTTCGGTGATTTGAGCGTCTCGTTTATCACCCGGATAGTTCCGGATATCGTCGGATAACTTTCAGACCGATTCGGAATGCTTAATGGATTTATCTTGCTTTATTATGTGACAAGAAAATCGGAAGGATGAAGCAAATTTATGCTCGGGAATTCGATAGCGTTTTCTAGATATCGTGGGATATCTATACGGAGATTATACAGGATTATTATAAGCAAGAGATTATTATTATAAAGCGGTGAAATTTGTGATGTAAGGGTAATCTCTGAATGCAAGGCTAGGCAAGGATGACAAGTAAAACCGTGAAGTGTTCCAAATTTTTTCGCGGAAAAATCATTGAAGGTTCCCAATCTTTTGCGGTGAGACGGAACATTATAGAGCTTTGGTTGGTAGAAGTCCAACAAAACCCATGATTCTTTGACGCTCATGGTTTATATATGGTATCCTATGTAGGATGACTTGAACTGTTCATGAAAGTTCTAATAACAGAAAGCATACGTACTCAATTCACAAGAATGACTTGTATGAATGTGTGTTGCCGCTGCTGTATATACATCAAAAGAAATCTTTTAAACGCACTAACAAATCTTCACCTCGCCGTAAAAATAATGATATAAAAATAACCTAAAAAAGATTCAATTTAATTTTACGTCATAATTATGAGGGTAGTAATATTATAATGTAATTAGGGAGGCGCATCCCTGGTTATTAAGGTCGGTTCTCATTCAGCGAACGTAAATGAGGATCCTTTGATAACATCATACAAAAATTAGAATGGATATGTCGGTGACGAGATACAAAATGTTATGTAAAGAAATGATAAAAATCTTTGCCCGGAAGCGTTATTATAATTAATTAATGTACCTTATTTCGAATTACTGCTAATCTAGCTAAAAGGAAGCAATGCAAAATGATACTTTTTATACACACAGATACATATAACTAGCTATTGCCCGCGACTCCGTCCGCGTGGACTTTCATATAAACTTTGACCCGTTCCCCCCTTTCAACCCTTTTTTCGAGATGTGTACCATATTTCATGACAATTGGTTCAGCGGTTTGGCCGTAAAAGCGTAAAATTATAAAAAGTTTCAACCCCTCGCGCAACCTTTTGGGGGTTGATTAAAAAGAAAGTAGCCAAATTTCGTTCTAATCGGTTCAGTAGTTTAAGCGCGATGGAAGGACAGACAGATAGACAGACAGACAGAGTTACTTTCGCATTTATAATATTAGTATGGATTTTCAACACCATTTTGGTTTCCGTTAGCAAATAGTAAATAATTGATTTATAGTACCTTATTAAAAGTATCTTATAAAACTCTATAATGCCCGTAATATACCGTATGATTTAAGTATAAAACGGTCATTTATTTATGTAGCATATTTTAAATATTAATGAATATTGCAAATCAATTACGAATTTGAATGCCGCAGTCTCTTATCGACCGACCCTTGTATCATTCGCCTGTAGGTATATTTTTATCAATACAGTAATCTCTTGATTTTTCAATTAAAAACCACAGAAAAAATTCACACTTCAATATATGCTATTTGCATGACAAATACGAAATTGCGAACATGAATTCGTTCAATTTGAACAACGGCTGCAATTTATACGTATAGTGCACGCGACCATCGGGGATCGACCAACGCCTACAATAACCCGCCTGATAACAGATGCTTTTTATTACTCTTTTATATCTAGCTTTATTTATGGTTGCGTTCTAAATTCAAAATACGCGCGCTTATTGGCACACCAAGAAGTGTGCCTGGCGACACATAAGATTTTTAATCTATGCTTAAATAGCAGTTTAATGTTGTTGGTTTTTTTTTATTAAAATAATAGGTATATGTTTTATTTAGGTAGGTTACATATATATAATTTTGTAAAATAAAATGTCTACGTTATAAATAACTAAATGTTTTTTTTAATTGTCATAGATAAAATATTTGTGTGTGCCAGTACATTGCTTACGTAATGCAATACAATGTTCTCTTTTTTAACATAGGCGTACAATCAACTTCATTAAATAATCTGTTACACGCATTTTAATAAATCTATTTAAAATAAATGGTTTTAATATACCGGTTTTTAAAACCGCAACACCAACGAATGACGTGTTGACAATTTTACAATACTACATCAAAGATGGCCGACACGTAATATTTCAATTCCGTTGGACGTTCGGTACGCAGCTTCCGATTCCTGTCCGCATTGTCCGAACCTCTGAAATGAATTAGCTTTTAACGTGTGTCATGCCGAAAATTACATAGACAACATACAATGCTTTTCATTACATAAATTGTTCGTTTATGATTTTCAAAGTTACATAATTTAATTGTTTATATAATTAATTATAGCGTGTATCAATATAGATAATTTATTGTTTTTTAAGAATTAACTAATAAGATAAATTAAAATCAGAATAAACTTTAAGTTTGTAATTTAAAAACCGAAATATAAAAACGTTCAGAAACTGGTAACCATTGAACTGTAAATAAAAAAAAGTTTGATTTGAAATTGGAACTGTAACGAATAGCCTTGGGCGTTTGGAAGGCCAGTAAAGCGTTTACACTGAATTCGGCCTGTGTAAGGCTAAAGCAAACACGCGCTTGGGGAACTGTAAGCCCTTGACTTAGCTTTGCGCTGTCTGCTACATTCCTGAAGTCCTGAATAAAACATCCTCACTCGTGCACTGGTACTGAGCGTTAGATGCAACGTTGTTTGCTACAAAAGACAAGCGCCGTGATGGAATTGTTAAATAATTTGTAACAGACAAGCACAAAGGAACGATCGGATGGCCAGGCATTTAATCATCTCTTTGAGACGTAAGTTCTTGTATAATTGTTAACTATTAAGTCTTTAAATTTGAGACTGATATAAGTAATCAATTTGATTTAAATAACTCGTTCTATTTAGTCATTTTAACCACTAACGTAATGACACTTATTGTATATCGTAGAAGGTTGTTATTTTTTTGACAATGATGACAGTATAATAATTAATCAATAACACTGCAGTAAGTTCTTTGTTATTAGTTATTATGTCATTAGTCATTAAGGGTTTAATGGTTAAGGATCGTAGTAAATCAAACAAGTTTTATAGGTTTCTAACAATAAACTGTGCAAGCGTCAAAGTTCATGGTGTACCCGAGAAATACGTATAATTTCCAAACAATGTTGCTTTGTTTGGTCGGACAATACCGCTCTTAGTGTGGGCTATTTCAAGAATTTGTATTGAACTCGAGATAATGAGGGTGTGATGGGCGTTTGGAGATTTCGTGGTTCGTACATTTTCTTTATTAACGTTTGCTTCTAAAATTTGGTTTGAAATACGCTTTATGTAGATACACTTAAATATATACACTTATACACAGCGCCATCCAGTTCCAAGCTAAGCAGAAGCTTGTGTTATGGCAACTAGATAACTGAATAAACTACATATACATTTTTGTCTTTTGTAAATACATACATACAATACATAGCAACACCCAGACCCCAGAAAAATACACCAACGACCCTTCGCGTAGAAAGCAGTTGTGCTACTACTGCGCCAAGCGGATATAGAGAACATTTTTTTTATCAATTGCTTTCATAATATTTCGAATTCCATGTGTATATATTTATAGAGGTAAGAACTCGCAAGACTCACGAATGTGTTACCGGCTTTATTTACAGGATAATGTCACATAGTGATACTAAGAATTTTCATATATCTTAAGTAAGGAAGGAGAAAGGAGGCTATAAGGGTTGTAGCCAGCGGCGGGAAACGGCTAGTTAAATATGTATTTATGCATAGTATTAGAACTATTGCCTAACGACCGCTTTCAGTCGTGGATTTGCTGGGAAGCCAACTTCATAAAGAAAATAAAATTTCAAAGTAATAATGTTACAACTTACAATGAATATAAGTGTAAGCCGAATTTTAACAACGTAAATAAATTATATTTAACAACTTTATATTAAATAACTTATAACAATGCGCTCTCGAACATTGTAGTGCAATTTAAAACCACTATTGTCCAGCCTGTAATTGTTTTAATGTAGTTTTCGTGTAGCTGTGGCATACCTGTAGTTTTTAATTTTGTTGTTACCATCTGTTAGGCTTAAAGGAATATACGAGTATTTTATGTAATTATAATACATGATTATCATTTTTACAATTTTACATAAGAATTTTATTTTTTAAAAGATTTTGATTCTGTGTTTTAAATTTTATTTTTATTTTTTTACATTTTCCGTACCTCTCAGGTTGCCTGGCAGAGATTGCTACGTAGCAATAAGGTCGCCTTTTGTACATAAAAAAATATTTTTTCTTTTTATCTATATGCTATTATCGTTTTTTTTGTGTACAATAAAAAAGTTTTAAATAAATAAGAATCAAACTAGAACAGAAAAAAATCTAATATAGGTATATTTTGAGTTCATTTGCGAATCTAACAATATCATTAAAGTTGGAGCCGCGCTCTAAATGGTGTAATTTTTAGAGTGAAAAATGCATTACTATATTAATATCCTTTAACAATATATGTATATAGTGTATATACTTGTAAATACTCCTTGGCAATATTACTTACATCAATGAATTCAAAACGCAAATTACAAAGAACTTCACGTAATTCAATTCGCCTCGACCTCTGGATAATGTTTAAGTGAAAGGAGATTGAATTTTCCATTGGCAGCCATTTTGAATCACGGCTACCGTTGACCATGATTCGGGATTCAAATTGTCAGTTAAATGAAGCTTGCTCTGTCGTTTGTCGCAAGATTATGAAGTTATGTCATTAAACGTTATTTGCGTTGAGGAAAGTAATTTTATATTAGCAATTGAGAGATGTTTCTTTTTAATTTGAATTTGGTTTTCGTATTTTTAATGGATGTTATTGAAAGACATTATAACAAGGTATTGTATTATATTATATAGACAGTTGTATTGTAAAGAAATCGCCGTACTGTGCGATTTTCGTGAGATATTTTTATTTTACATCAGGCACTAAATTTGTTAGTTGGTTTGATGATTCTCTTTCTCTGATCTTCACCCATAATAATCATTTGCAATATTTAGAGTTAGTAGTTAAGAATGCGTTCCAGTTTTAAAAAGCATAAGGGGATGAACAAACAAGATTAAATTAGTCTTATTTAACATTTCGTAATTCGTAAACCACTATAATTACGATTATTGTTTTTAATCTTATAAGTAAAAGAAAAAATAAGAATGTTACAAATGTCTAGCGAGCCCTCCCCTGTCATGTCAGTAAACAAAATGAAGATTGTTTATACGCGAGCGATTCTTACTTTTGTGTCCGACTTCCAACTTTGTAACTCCCCGGAGCTTTTTTAGTAATCCACGTATTGGTTTTTGTTTACTTTCTTCCTTTCTCATTTATCATTTATATCGCTTGTATTACGCTTACAAAACAACAATTTTCTTTTTGAAGTAGACTTTATTATTTATTAAGATTTAGATTATTACTCGTAATTTACCTACGTAAAATTTAGTAAACGTTTTTATAAAGCTGAATCGTTCCCACCTTAATTATTTTTTTCTAAATTACCTTTGTTCTTTACTAGTGACGTAACTTAATACCGAGCATTTTTTGTGTTATTATGACTGTTACGTTCACAGATATTGTTATTTTTCATTAAAAGAAAATAATTATTTTAACGTCACAAACTTTAGCCTGTTATGATATAGATAATGAATGCATTTCGTTCATACATTTTATTCTAATAGAAAATTTATTAATATGATAAATGATATTGCATTTGAAAGAAGAAATCACTTACAATGTTGCAGTATTTTCTCTATACTTTAAGTTTCAAGCGTTGAACTGTCGCTTTAAATATACTGACTTTTCCAGTTCGCCACCCAACAACCTGAACAATGTAACAAAAGGCATCATGTCTTTTGTCAGATATTTCCGCTCGATAAAGGCTTATTTTTTAAACGTCCATTGTTAAGCTAGTGCTCATCTTTTACTAAGGAATAACTCATTAACCTTTCGGCACTGCTATAATAAATGGCCTGCCATGTTAAACCGATTTGTAAAGATAAGATCAACGAAACTTTCAGTAAATGGTTAAAGTTTGCCGCGGATGATAAAGCGATAGTATTATGAAAATTGTAAGAGAAAGGACTCAACGTTCTCAACGATTATATTGGAGCAGTTAAGTTTGACATTTTAGTTCTGACCGTTATTATTAAATAAATTTGATAGAACGCTAGGAATGTTTTACGTTGTTCTTGTTTGGCTAGACTGTGTTTGACACTGAAAGTATGAACTAAGTTTCGAGTTAGGATAGACAGTACTAGGTGCGTCTCGTGGTTTTCTCACGTTGCAAGAAATATTTCTGAGTTATCGCTTATATGTTGTTTAGATGTATATTATATGTATAGTGAATCCCTACCACTCGAAGTAAGGAAAGCGCCTAATATGAATGCATTCAAAAATTTGTATTGAACCATTATTACAGAATAGCCTTCGGCCCGGAATAGTATATTTATAGTATCTATCTTTATATGTTTTTTTTAATCATAGTTATATGTATAGAGTTGTATTTTATTTATTGTGTATATGTTGTTTATATTTAATTATTTGTATCACACTTTTCTGCCTAACCGTTCTGTTTTTTGTGTTTATGCAAGTTATTGTTGCCTGGCAGAAATCACTGCCTAGTGAAAAAGCCGCCATTTACATATTCTAATGTACTTCTTGATATTTGTTTACTTTTTGTTTTTCGTGATTTTTGTATATAAAAGTAATTCGATAATAATGTTTTCTTTAATCCTTTTCAGACATTACCAGTAACGTTACTATGGGAATGGTTTGAGCAGCTGTTCTATTTTCGTACACACCTGTTGTAATAGAAAATAAATCACTGTTTTAGAGTACAGCAGTCCCCTATAAAACTATAAACTAAGACTTTGACGCAGTCGTAGGAACGGGTACAAGGGTAAGTTGTTTTGTGAAATATACCTAGTTCATAAGTTTAAGAATACCAAAACCCAGTTTATATAGTATAGTTTCTGTTTCCATGGCAATACCGAAGCATAAAAGTATTCCATTTTTGTATCAATGCCTAATCTACCTTCATCTCTATATATAAATTTTCAACCGATCCATTCAATAGTTTTTTAATCGAAAAAGTAACTACAGCTTTTAGCAAAACTTATATAGGTATGGATAAAATTGATGAAAACATGAAATGTCATGCCTACTTGTAGGTACAGAAATATTTTCTAGTTTCATATTGTTGGCTGGGTTACTGTTTATTTAGATTGCAAGAGAATTTAATTACGTGCCAATAAATTGTGTGGGCAGTGCTCGCTCTCTGGAGAATTGTTATTGACGACATGAAGATTGTTTGCATTTTCGTTAATGTCAGGGCCTAACCTTTGGCATTATTCATGTATTCAAAGTTCAGAGATGTACGCGTACTAGTGACGAATTATATTTACTCTCCTTATATTTGATGTCTTAGATAAATTATTCTTATTTTAATTTGGATTATAAATATCGTAGTGAATATTAATAAAATATAATTATTAAGACTCTCGTTGCGTGCTTTGGTTTCGACAGGGTAGGTTGTGATTAAGTACTTTGTATGGTTAGTTTTTAAAAGTTAAAGTCAAGCTTCATGAGTATTCATGGGCGGGAATGACCACTTCCAATCAGGTGTTTCGACTGCTCGTTTGTCTACTATTTTATACCTATAAAATAGTGATAAACAGCCTATGTACCACCGAATAGAGCTTTTAACTAGTAAAAGAATTCTCTAAACATTTCGACTATAAAGATTACTATAATGAAGAATATAATTAATAATAAAAACAAAGAACCAAATTTGTCTTCTTCCTTATATAATTATAGATATCAACTTAAGCAAATGTTCGTTAAAATGGAGAAATCTAATAACATCTTGATAACGTCTATTGCCCGCAACACCAAGTTTTGGGTTAAGATAAAAGTAAATAAATTATTTCACCTCAAGATTAACTCGAGAGGTTTGAAGTTTTTCCTACTCGTAGTGTTTTTGTTGAGATTTCTCAAAGTCGTTGAAACTTTTTGCTCCCTTGCTGATCTTAGCGAGAAATTCAACTTGCGAAGGGCGCCATATTTTTATTTTATAACACAGCTTACAGCTGCTAGTTTTCTGTGGAAATCTCATTAAAACTTTAATTATCTTCATAGTTTGAAGAATAAGAAAACTTTGGTCTGTAATGATGTTGAAAATATTTGTTTCACCAGCCGCCTTTATTATTTCGAGATAAGTTCAGCCGAGATAAAAGAATCATTTGTCTTTGTTTCTGTTTCAAAAGAACAAGCGTTTTCACCTTTATAATTGTATTCCGTTTTTCAAAGTAAATTTCGGATTATAGTACCGTACCTAACATTTGTAATAATGACTGTATTTCATTTAAAATCTTTTTTTAAAGTTTAAATGTCATTTCAGTTTCTTATATTTAATATTTGATATTATAACTACTACAGACTTGACCATAACTCTTCAATACACTTAACCTATATGAAGTCTTTAATTTAAAACTAGTTACTAAAAGATGTTTGTTTAGTTCCACTAGTTCCTAAGAAATAACAGCGAAAAACTACGGCATAGTTCAAGAGATATAAAGTACAGTCGGGTTTTATAAAATATATTCATAAAATATAGAAGCTTTGTTCCTCAACTACTCAGTTATATGATAATAAACTTTAAGATGTGTTATTAATTTAAAATATTCAAATTTTTTTTTAATTATTTAAATGATTTAGAAACGATTCGCTTAAATTTATAGAATGGCAGCTGTATTGCTTTATAGAATTACATTTTTAATTTCACTTCAATAATATCAGATAAAATCTTCAAAGCTATTTACAACGGAGACCAAGTAAAACACATTTCTTCGAATACAATTCTTTTGAAATGTTCTTTGCAAACTTGTCGAGAGCCGCATTTATATAGAGTTTATTACAAAGCAAAATGTAATGGAAAATTCAAATTTTGCCGGCTTATCCCATTTTTGGTGCGATCCGTGGTGAGGGACTCACTTAATAGACTTGAATAACGTTAACATCGGAGATTTCAGTTAAAAGATAAACCCGACTCTTTGTTTAAATTTTTAGATAAGGTAACCAAAAATCAAGCACCCAATTTTGCACCGAAATTTATTAAACTTAATAAACTTGGGTAAATAAAGCCTGTTTTGGTAAACCGCAATTTTTCGATTACTTCCCAACTTTATTCGGTATTATTGTGTTAAAAAGGTAAATCCCAATAAATGGATTACAAAGAAAGAACACCAAAATTAGAAGCGGTCAATAATCCTGGAAAATGTTGTATTTACTCAACAAATTTCATTTAATTAATCTTGACCTTTGCGGCAGCTCCAATTTTCAAGAAAACCATCGTGAAAAAGTAAAATGGAAATGTTTTAATTTGCAAATCAGTTAGGGATTTTCAGTTTTGTAATTTTCTTCTTTCGTTCTTATCTTGTTACGTTTTGATACGTTTTTCATTTAAAACGAGGTTATGTAAATCGCGGAGTAAAAGCTTTGAATTGTGATTCCATTTTAGTCTTTAGCTTAAAGAACTCCCCCTCTAGTTTCATACTATCTTAAACTTGAACTAAAAGAGTACCTTAATTAATTTTTTATAATTTTAGTAATACATTTTAATAATGAAACACTAAAGTACATTAAAATACTAGCTTCCAAACTGTATAAATAATACTTGATTTAAAAATATTGTTTGTGGCAGTACAATTTAACTATTGTTAATAAAATCATTGGGCGAATCGAATTGGAACGTTTCGCTTCAATTTTTCATTGGACAAAAACTGATAAAGCATTAAAAAGTTTTATTAAAATAAAGGTGTCAATAAATGATTGTTTTGTAATATCATGACTATTTAAAATTGTCACTATACTTATATATAGCCTAGTTGAATACAGTTATTTTTAATTTAGACTTTGCTTAAAGCAAATGTATGAATGTACTATGTAACTATATCTAATGAATATAATTCGCGTGTAGGTAATAATAATAACAATATTGTTTAAAAAATAATAGAATTGGATGAATGTTCGTTGTGCTCATATAAAAGATACTGAGTTTAAAAAATCTCATACAGCTTCCTATAACCGAAACCGGTCGCACCAATCATCAATCATAGCAAAATATCGTTGTTTATAGAACTGTTTGCAAAAACTATTACAGCAACCGCACCGATATCTATCATGCCCTTGAGATAACGTTTCTGCATAAAAATGATGGTAAATGGCTGGAAGCAGTCAGCCGGCAGCGTAGACCCTCATTTATCTGCCTTTCCCGCGTTGAATAATGTTTTTCCTTTGTTTTATTTTATTTTACTAAAGTGAAAATATAAATTTATTATCATTCAGCGTTCCTTTTACTTCTTTCGAAAAAAGAAATTCCTTTTTTTTATGTAGATGTCTGTAAGGAAAAATTAACGGGTTCCTAACGTTTTGTACCTTTTTTAAAAATCGCTGAATTATAGGACAAGCGGGGGAGAATCGTTAAAAATATAACAATCTTCCCGATGCTCCGGGGACGTCGATGAATATTAAACGTTATTATTAGATAGAAGTATTCAACCAAACATTGAAATTCCAATTTGCAAGGCAAAAATTGTAAAATACTTATTCTGTGCTTTCTTTTATTTTGATTTCACTGTTGACATACAATTCTTGTTTTTAATTGAATCCATCATATTAAAAATCTTAATATCTCCAAAATTGGGAAAACGTGACATTTTAAGTTATGCTTTATTTTCAAGCATTTGTCGTCATTTAAATATAGTTTAAAATATTGAGACTCAAAACTGATAAAACACGACGATGCTTGTCAATATATTTATACTTTCAACTTACCTTTACGTAATCAGCTTCTGAAAGTTACATATTAGAAAACATATCTAAAATATATTAATTTCTAAGTCCTACGAGCATTCCTATATGGCATTGTGAGGAAAACGATCCACATGCTTAAGGATGAAAAAAACCTTTGGAGATGTATTCTAATACGCAAGTGTAGGGTATACAATAGAACTTTTAAACGAGATAAAAATGTTTTGTGGTTTCGTACCTTCTAATAGGAACAGATGATGATTTACTAGAGAAATAGTGTGAAACAAAACTTCATGGTTCATTATATCAAAGACCCGATCTTATTATTATTTAAAAAATATGTTATGAAGTTTCATTTCTTCAGCTAAAGAATCCGTTGAGGATTATGATCGTGTAATGAGTTTGAAACTACGTCGCATAGTAGATTGACAGAGACCCTATTATTATTTCTAACTAAACTAAACTGTATGATACCTGCCTTTCGAATTGTTAAATAAACAAAAAATAGCCGAAGTTTTTTTTTTAATCATTTCAAATCTTTGAATTTCGAATATACACGTCAAATTAGGATTTGACATTAGCGTTCTTAAATTTAGAATTTGAAACAACAAACGTCAAAATCTTCTGTCTCTTTTGTTTATTAAGCAAAGATGAAGACAAGTATAGTCTGCGTTTAGTTAGACAATAAGAATGAGGGCCAGAGAATAAATGAGTCTACGTCATGCTTATTCAAAGGTGTCTTACTTTCGGACTGCGTTGTGAGACCTGGGGAATATAGCCGGCAGTTAGTAATGTGAAGTGGTTACATAACTGTGTATATTATACAACTACACAGGGTAAGGTGAGCTCTTTAAGCGTCGTTATTTGGTACAAACTACCTAATGATGCTATTAGAATTAAACTGTTTAATTTAATCAGTTACTTCCCATACATATGATTTTATCAGAAGTTTTCATATGAATATTATAACCAATAATGTTTTATAAATACTTACCGTTATATTTATTTTAAATAAACAAACGTGAACCAATTTTATTTATTTATTTATTTATTTATACTTTGTTACATAAGAATAACATAAAAATAAGTAGACAGTCTTAATCTATTATGAGTAACTGGCGGCCTTATCACTAGTATGTGATTTCTTCCAGGCAACCAATTGGAAAGATATTGAACAGGACAGAAATATAAGTAAAGCGGGTGGCAAAATGCAACTTATAACTTAAAAAACGTAATAAACACATGAAGAAATAATACACATATACATACATAATATACAAACATATATACATACACAATATACATACATACATAATATAAACATAAATTTATATTCAAGACAAAGCTGAGTTAAAAGCAGTACAATGAAAGTGTCTATGGACAAGATTTTTGAAAGAGTTCAGAGTTTTAGCTTTCTTGATATTGAGGGTAATAATAGGATCATTTTGTACGAGTATGGGATTTTTTTAAACCTTTCATGGTTAGGTTAGCTCGGTACTTAGTGCAAGATGAGGACAATCGATCAATTAATCAAATACGACTGAATAATAACCGTAACGTAGTGATGTGTGTAATTGATATTCAGGTTGCCTGGAAGATATCGCTTCCTAGCGATAAGGCCGCCAATTAGCTCATTTTTGTTTTTTTCTCTTTGTATATCTATTTATTTTCTTTGTGTTTGTCAATAAAGTGTTTTTTATTTTATTTATTTTTATTTATTTATTATTACTTTATATATAAAATTTTACGACACAAAATTTATGAAAGAAACATCTACAAGTGACGCTTAAAAAGCTTCATCCAAATATAATAAATGCTATATCATTTATATTAGTTGCAATAAAATTGAAGGTTCTATATACGTGAAAGTAAAAGTTAGTCAGTTACCACAATCGTATAAAATACGTTATAAGGACAAAAGGTTAACTAAATACATGATGGTATTTTTATTTATAATATAATCTACATATGCATACAATTCATTTAGAATAATAAATTATAAATCAAGAGTAAATCATATATCTACCTGTGCTAAAAAAAATCTTAATATTTCTTTTCTTTTCGTTTATCGGTTTTAATTGTCTAATATTATCATAATAACAAATATGTATTGACTTCTTATTTCCATTATTTATATTTGTTTAAAAAGTGAACTGTTCGTTGGTATTTGTAATGTAGATTGATTTGGTTAATTTTGGTTAATAAATATTTAATAAGCTAAAAAAATTACTCAAAAGAAAGTTTGATTGTCCAATATAAACTCGTAAAAGTTCAATATCTTATAAAGTTATAAGTAAAATAAATAAATTATTTGCCAATAAGCTCTGTGACATAATTTAAGCGATTCATGTAAAATTGGGTTGCAATATTCTACCTATAGAATATAGAACATACATGGTTCCTTACCTTACCAGTAACATATACCTTTTATTTCGCAAGACAAATAATTACTACTGTATTCAGAAAATTGAGCAAATGGTGTATTTTTAGAACTACAATAATATTATATTGTATCAAGTTAAGACCACATTTTACTTAAATATATGAAAGTGATACGATGTTCGTGGGGCTATCTAGTTATAAAATAATTAATTTGAATGCACGTCAGGTAGGTTCTAATTAAAACTACGTTTATTCCGACGTGCAGCATGTTTGCTGGTTATTAAAAGGGAAATTGTCAATGTTCCAGCCAGCAAACATGAAGAGAATGTTTGTTTAAGGTTAATTATATTTTTTATACTAAAAGTATGCATATTTATAAACTTAAAATTATAATGGCGGGACTTTTACACTTACTTAAATAGTAAATAATTGCATAAAATCGACCAAGTCATTTTAAAGGCTCATAAAAAAAATTGTAATGAAAATCAGGGTAGCTAGTGAAAAAAAAGATTGCATTTATAAAAAATGGTCTTATTAATAAATCTGTTATAATGAAATCATTTATAAGTTAGTGAAAAAGTTACGTCGTTAGTTGGGCTTCGAAGTTCAATCTTAGGTTTTGCTTATTCATCGCTTTGCCTTACCAACTACGTCTCGATGTCAGAATCACAAACATTATAATAATTCATTATTCATTTAAGTATATAGTTAAGGGCGAATAAGAAACATAATAACTAAAGATAATCGTATAATAAACTTAACGTATATACGCTTTCAATAAGGAATGACGTTATTCATTTACGGCGAACGATAACCTGTTATTGCCTATAAAACTCACATTACCTAAATATTAGTCTGCCATTCATGTTAACTGCCTATTTTCTTAAGAAAGTAACTGATGCTACCACACTTTATGCGAGACCTATACGTCGATTGTAATTTATTGTAAGTACATTTTATACCTCGGCGACAGACTTATTGCCTCTTACGACTATCACCAATATGAAATTACTAGATATTATTTGATATTTTTATACAAACGTTCTAGTAGGTCCATAAAATTGAAATGTTTTTAAACGAGTTTTAGTAGGTAATACAATGTGAACTCGAATAAAACAATAAATGTTATTGCTTGTTGCTCAAACACAAATTATATCGACTTTCCTCTTCCTATAAAGCGAAATATATTTCCCCATCCACGGATGTGCGATTTGTATTCACATTTTCTCGCAGCCCAACAGGAGACGTGAATTTATGATCAACATCACAAAACGGCCAGTGTGATATATATTATGTCTTCACAACAATGAAAAGATATATTGATGAATAACACAATCAATCAACGCGCCATTGAATTATGTCAAAACCAGCTATTCCTTTTCAAGTGGTCATCATGAGAGACGGTCAATAGATTAGCTGTATTTGTACGCAGTGATTAATATTGTTTGGATAATGTTTGTTCTTTTATTTGATTGTAATCGTAACACATAAATGAGTAGGTATAAAACGAAAATGACTGCTATTTTCTTTCAAACCACAAAGCTCCAAAAATAGTGTTGTCGTAGAAATGTGATTGTAGCAAGTTAAGGAAGTGAAATATTTGAGTATTATATTGAGTACTTCTACTTTTTATTTCCAAGAAAGTATGGCATCTTTTAATTATAAATGTTTTTAAAAACTTGATAGTACGTACGTATCACCAAATAAAACAAGTTACGGTGTATATATTTATTTATGAAATAGGGTTTTCCGGCAAACATTTATCACGTGTACATAATGATCGGTGGAGTGGCCAGTAGTCCATTGACATTTTCGAGGGTAATTAAAAACAGCTGCCGTGTAAAATGGCGAACAATACCAGGGGTGAAATTTGGTCCGGAATTTTAGGTGAAAAATCGTTGAGTGCGTTTTCGGGTTTATTGGGTGAGCGATTTTAGAATTTGAATTTATTTTCCTTTCCACTGATTAAAGGCTTGTTGGTTAAAAATAAATTACGTTGAAACTTCCAGCTTTCTCTTTTGTAAACGTTACTAAGTAACAGGTTTTGTTGAAACTAAAACTACGAGTATATTTTAAAAGAATATATTACTTTAAATACGACAATAAGTAGTAATATTTTCTGTAGACTGTTCCCTATTTAAAATTAGGGAAGCTTTGAGTTCTTAACTGTTAAAGGAATAATATAATTTTTTTAAAAACCCCCGACAGACAGACAGACAGACAGAAGAACAATTTTCATAAGTTTAACTTATCAAAATTGTTCTTTGTAATGTACAAGTCCTTTCAATTGATACACCACTTTAGCATATTTGCAGACATTCGGGTTTTGTTCCCCACTTTAACCCCCCATAACTTCTGAAACGGCTCAATCGATTTTCATCTAACATGCTAAAAACACTCGCCCGTAAAACACCTGTAATAAAAAAAATAACTAAATTAAAATCTGTTTATTCGTTCGGGAGCTATGATGCCATAGACAGACAGACAGACACGTCAAACTTATAACACCCCTCTTTTTCCGTCGGGGGTTTTCAACAGATAATATTGTTTTATCAAGTAAGATTTGGGAGTGCATTCACATAAGGACTTAACCCTCGCGGCTTAACGTGACTTATCATATTTTACCTGCCCGCTAAATCTTATAATGTTCTTTGTGAGAAACCCTTATTAAATATGTATGGGATGAGGCTAACTTCACGACCAATTCTAAACACTTAATGGAGCTTTTTTTAGTGAGAGCAGAGGTTTTAGTACTATATTTGGGATAAAATCTTTCTTTAATAATCTTATCCCATATCCGTCGATTTCTGTGATTTTGTAAAGTGGTTTATTTTCGTTTATATAATATTGAAATCTAAGGAAGGTAAAATCTAGGTTGGACGAAAAATAATAATTCTTCTTTTGATTTGTGGACTCGTATATTCCATTATATTAGTAAATAGAATATGACTAATTCTCTAGAATGGCTTAATCTTTTCACAAAAGAGTTTTTATATCTGTTATAGATCTAGCTAATGGATGTTGTAGCCGTAAATAGACAAGTAAATAAGTGAGTTATGGGGTTGTAACGTAATACAAAGTTGTCAAACAGTAAAACAATTGTCCAAAAATGCAATATACGATTCTAATCCAAACTTAATATTATAAATGCGAAAGTAACTCTGTCTGTCTGTCTTTCTATCACGCTAAAACTACCGAACCGATTAGATCGAAATTTGGTACACGGATGGTCTAGAGCCTGAGAAAGAACATAGGCTACGAGGGGAGGGGGGTCAAAGTTTATATGAAAGTCCACACGGACGGAGTAGCAGGCAGCAGCTAGTAAAAATATAAAGCTCGGGAACACAATATGACGTGAAGGTACAGTTTTGCGGTATTTTATCGCCGGCTGTAGGCAAGTTTCAACTACTGCGTAATAAAGCGAAATGTACGCACCGTTGGCCGGTGGCTTGGAATTGTAATATTGCGGTTATACTACGTGATATTGTAAAGGATAGTTTTTATATAGTTGGATAGTGTGTAGCTAATATATTGGGGAGGTGTCTACCTATACTTATATCTAGACGAAAGATAACTCACAAAACTGACACCTGAATTTTCTACATCGAATGGAAAAAAATATAGACAAAGAGAGATAGATGGCCTTAATGTAAAAAGAAACAACAGTCTAGAAAGGACAAAATGGAATTGCCGATATGAAATAGTAAAATTAATATAATATTAAGAAATTAGGATAAGAGCCTAATACAGAAAAATATTTAATAGGTATGAATGATAGAAGCGGAAAATTCTTTATAGTCATGTTTCGTAGGATCACTTTAAGACATAGATCGCAATGGCGGCCTTATTGTTAACTAGCAATCAACCAGTCAACTTGACTGGTACGGAATGGCTAAAGTGAATCAAGAGGAAGGTTTATGTGTATAAATAGCCGGGGCTCGTCGCAAATTAAAAAAAAAACCCAAGAAACAAGAAGAGATGGAACATGTAAGATTCCACTGGTGTTGTTTACGCGAACAATAAAGGGAATTGTACAAAACACCTAGTCGCACACACAATTGTTATATTGCGGTTTGCGTGACATTGTAAGGACGGAGGTTTTGTATCCTCGCGTTGGTATACGAATATACGCTGAGATGACTGTAGAGAATTAAGTTAAATGAAAGAATTTGCTGCAATGAAATTTGTTGATAATATTACGTAAAAATTCTAAAAAGTTCGTTTATAACGTTTTTATTCTCATCATTTAAAAGTGATCTTTTCCAGTCAACTTATTAGAAGAGATTATTATTGGGTGGATTAGAGGAGATTATAGTTGGGTGGGATGCAGCTAGGACAAATTTTATATCACTTACTACATTTGCAACGTTAATGATTCATACTCGTACATTTAATTTCAGAAACAACGACTAAGACGTAAACCGATTTAACCTATCCTATATAAGTATATCAACACATAGAATACGAAATGGAGCATGTATTTCGCTTTAAACAGAAGATAAATTTATGGTAAGGCTTAACATCTTCATTTGATTGCTTTACGCACCTGAAACTCGCAAAACAAATTGCTGTTTATTACCAACATTAATAATAATAAAGTAACGCGTACGCAACCCGCTTTTAACGGTTGTTGTATAGAATGAGATTATGATGCTTTTCTTGATAAGCAAATATAACCCTTGGTTGGTTACTAAACGTACGCGCTTTTCTTGATAAGCAATTATAACCCTTGGTTGGTTATTCAACGTACGCGCTTTTCTTGATAAGCAAATTATAACCCTTGGTTGGTTATTTCTTGATGAATTTGTTCTGGAGTTCAATTTCGTGCCTTCACACTCATATTTGCTCTTGATCGCCTGATTAACGTATTGTCTTGATGTCAATACGACGTTATCATTGTATAGACAAATGTGGTTAAAGGACTTGTTTCCTTAGGCCGTTGTTCTCGTATCCGTACGCTTCGTTCCCCAGTGTACTCTCAAATGGTATATGCACCTTCTCAACTGAACTGGTGAGACCCGCTTGTGGGAGGCCAGCCAGCCGATTTGCTACCAAAA
>DWAJ01001728.1:0-20784 GCA_018238005.1 Eurema mandarina | reverse complement strand
TTCACATATGTTTCAAGTCTGTATCGATTCATTCGATTCATTCATTTAATCGATGTTTTTAAGCAGGTCACCTCACTATGAATATAAAACTGACATCTGTCAAAAGTGGCCTATTATCTTGTCCATATTATACCTACCTACCTATGTTTTATTTAATAAAACAAAAACAAACAACGAAAAAAGTTTAACAAGTCCAACATAATAACAAAACATGGCTGGAGATAGATATTCGAATAAAGAATAAAAAACAAACCATTGCTAATGACAGGTCAGTGGCGCGCACATGTCTAGAACAATTCGAATTTCAAACAGCGCTCGATTGCGATCCGTTCTACGGCAGCGAGGCGGGATGTCGGCAAGGCGGGATGGCGGCGCGTTCATTTAAGATCACTCCACATAATTAACGTCTACATTGAGTTATTTACGCGCCCGCATGTGTCGCAGGAAACGGAACATGGGACCGATTGACGGTTGTAACATGTAATCTTCAATTATTCAAGCCATCCCATCGCCAGACTAAAATAAACAATTACAAATGAGCGAGTCATGTGTGAATTGATAAATATAATGCGACAATCGAATGTCGGTTGATTTATTTTCAAGTCACAAAAGAGGGAGGATTATAAATGCTCGTGGAGTTTCCAAGAATTTGTATTTATGTTATTTCTTACATACTGAAGCGGTAGTTGCAGTACATAAGTTAGAATTAAAATTTTAAATTTTGCGTATTTTTTAACATTAGAGCACTGAAATTGTGAAGTTTTTAAAAGCCAACATTTCATAGAGCGCAACTTGTTCTCCACTTACAGTCATAACATTGTAAAAGCAAGTTAGGCACCGAAGTTGGCAACTTTTTAAAAGTAGCAATCATTACTAATTTCGTTTTACTTGAAGCACAAAATTGTTTTCGCGAAGCAAACATTCATTTCTAACAAAGTAAACGAACGTGCATTCGCCAAAGAAAGTTGCACTTTAAAGTGAACGCTACCTCCGCCATGTTTGATTTACTTTTTTAGGGGTTTTAATCACTGACATTTCGTGAGTACTGAGTGTGCCTTCTGCCGACTGCCGACTGCCGGTTGCCCAGTGCCGGCGCTGGCCGAATGCCGATCGAGCCGCACTACATTTATAATTACCGCCATTGTTGCTCGCCCGTTAAATTTTATTTTCATCGCCGATACACACGCTGGACGCTCCGGTACGCGTTTAAACAATGTAATTTATGTTTTATAGACCGAATGAAATCAATCAGTCGATTTTTGTTTGGACAATTTTAAACGAACGAAAGCGCGGTAAATGCCCATTAAATTTTTGTACAACTTTCTATTTAGACTAAAATTAAAAAGTCAATGAATAACATAAACATGCCTTCTATGGATATATTGGGAATTCGGCAACGCAGTGTATATAGCTATAAAAAGGTATTAATTAATTACGATACATATTTATAATATAAATTCCACCTGAGCAAACTCATAGCTACTCACAGCTGACGTACATAAGGGAGCCGATAAGTGATGTGTACTACATTATGTCGCAGTCCAGCTCACAAGCAAAAAAGGAATTCTGGCGAACATCGATCAGCGGCGTCGGCGGTGTCGGCGGCGTCAGCGGCTACCGTCTAACTAGTGCTTAATGTAGCCCGTGATCGATCACCGATCACCGACCCGAATCCATTAAACCCCTGTCTAATTGATCGCCTCACCAATTGAAAACTGCAAAAACGTCCCCTCGACACTCCGCTGCGATCGTTCTACCTTTTCGACTCATTTCATTACTTGCTTCCTTTCCTCATTTCATTTTCAATTCTTACAATTTGTGGATAAAACAGGAATGCTCCCGTTCACTTTGTCCTATCTACTTTATGAATTTGTATGAGCGAATTTACTGTTGTTCTTAAAATAATGAAGACAATAGATGTGGAACTTTAAATTATTTTCGAACCGTTAAACTTGTAATGAAAGTTATCCGGTACCCACTTCCCTGACAGATATATGGGGTAGATAGTGCATAGTACTGGAAGTAGAGTAAGTAAAATTTCAAGAGGCGCTCTGCCAAGCGGAGACACAGTGCATGCATCGCGTATGCCTTACGTAATAGGCTCAGCAAATATTTTACGACGTCATACATTTTGTAGGTCCGGCCGAAGCCGGCTGTTTAAAAATGCAAAACCGTCAGAGCGGCGGTGCGGGGTGAGGGGCGCGGGACGCGGCACGGGCACGCTTCGCCCCAGATAGGTACAAAGTACAATTTTTATGAGAACCCACGCGTCTTATTTATTCCGCAAATAGTCGGAGTTGCCGTATTTTCCCTAGTTGAGGAACGACGGGAATTTAATTCGAGAATGGCATGAAATTGTCTGCTGAAAATGTTTCAAATCACTCGCGTTCACGATATTAGAGCGAAGTTCCGAACAAAAACCTTCCGCTGCGTTCGGGGATTGATGCGTTTTGCATTTCACAGACTTTATGTCGTTAAATTCCACTGAATTTGCCGATACAGCTCACACACGATGCTTGTCTAAATGTGGTTTTTGCAGTCATTGTTGGCCTTTAGTATGTTTTTTGCACCATATTTGTCGTCCTTATTTTATTATAATGTTCTAAATTAATTGCTACCAACATAAGAGGGATAATATTCGTACGAGTTTATGATAATAGAAGCTTTTAGTGGAATCATAAATCTGAAACTGATAGTTTAAATGGCGGGTACCTATGTATCAGGGTTGCGGTGGGCATGTGCCGCGCTGTCACGGCCAGCTCTCAGTCCCTATTGTTTGTTTCAATCCTATTTCCTAAATAGTATTTTACTAGACATTGATTTGGGGTTGAATCATTGCTAACATTAATGCAAATTTAGTGCTTGATATGTTAGGATATCTGAATCTGATTGACCCGATCTAAATATACCAAAAAAAAACATATTATTTTTCTTTCTAACCTGGTAAATAGAAGAATCGCGTTTAGCCAGGGCAGAACACAGCTATATACAAAGTGAAACAATTGCTCTCGCGCCAAACGTAAAACTCAAGCGATATCCGCATCGACAATGTTACAAATCAAACAGCAAAGTGAGCTTACCATTATCGCTACACAGACGACACGAGCAGCCGAAAGTGCTCAATGTATCGTGCAATCGCGTTACACAATCAGGTTTAGCATAAAAATGCGCTCGTCTCACAATGCGGCCTGATTGCGGCTTCACCTGCATAAATCAGCTTCACCGGCTGTCCCGAGACACGAGACCCCAAGCGGGAAGCAGAACGCGTGGCTACAGTAAGACAAACGATCTCACATCACTTGTTTTCACTCCGCAATCTTAGCGTGAAGCGTGAGTTAAACATATAATATTATGATTTGTACATATTTTGGCACAGTAGATTGCTTTACAATCAAACATGATATTCATTCATTCAACAAAATTATGAATAATAAGTTAAGTCAAACAATCTAAAAAGCCTCATCACTAGCGTAAAATGTGTCGCTTTTCCGTGAGACTTGATCAAGGATAGTGAAAGGAATCCTTCACTGACTGATCGCTCCTCATTTTTTATCCCTCACTCTCCTGTAATTACACAAAATTAAAGCAGTTTTTTTTCTCTCACTCAATTTCAAAAGACTTCGTAAGAATAAAGACACGATGAAGACCACACAATATCATAACCGGACTTCAAATTAATTTCATAATACAAAATAGCCTCTTTGTAATTTATGAATCAATTAACTATTAACAGCTTTCATTAAGCAACAGCGCCTTTATCTACTAAATATTCACGAGACATTGTCTTAATTTTAATATATGAATGCGGCTTAGATAATAGCCAACAGCGCTTAATGACGTAGGCATAGTGCTGTACCAGCCGGCCGGACCACCCGCACATCACTATCACCGGTTTACCGGTTTAATCCGTTTACTGTTATGGAATCATAGAATGTTTATTTAATTCCCACTGTTTCGTAATTGTTCCGTAAGGTGTTGGAGCTGATAATTTTAAGTGGAACTTAATAGTTAGATCTGTTGATTAATGTGGTTATTATGGAAAATTATAATTTTCTTAAAGATCGAAATAATCATACTTGACATTTAAATTTAGAAATCGTCAGCTTTTTAAGGTTTGACAAGACTTTTTTTATCAGACGGAGAATATCCTAAATGTGCCCTCAGGATTTATCTAGTCCGGTAAAATTTCAGATCACATATTTAAACGTGGAAAGTAACAAAAAAAAAATAAAAGATTTTCTTCACTTTCAAAAGATGCTTTAACTATTAATAAATCATGTGAAACGTTCTAGTGAAGTCTACATAGAATTAGTGTCGTGCATCGCCTGATAGCCGGTTCAACAAGCGTCCTTGTACCGTCAGCAAAAGAACGCATGAAGTGTTTTTCATATTATATTTGTTGTGCGGCGGTGTAGGTGCGAAAAGCTTGCTATTAACGAAATTTATGAAAGTGAGAGAACGCGATTGCGCACCGGGGTTTTCCGAACAACGAAAGGACACAAAAATGCGGACAGCTTTTAGCTCGTGCCATTTGCATCGCGCCGCTAATACCGCGCTTCCTTCACCCTTCACCCTTCACCCCTCTTCTCGCCTCCTACTTCACTATATATCCTCAGATTACTGGAGGATGATACATTGTTGCTATTGTGACAATCACTTCCTTTGTTTTCTTCCAAACTGAAGTCATTTTTAGTAACACGTTAATTATGATATTTAAAAGATAAGATAAATTAAGTTATTAAACGTTTGAATTGCAAAATATTCACGTAACTATTATTATTACGTAGTACCTATAAAGATCGATTTGAATTATATATGTGCAAGATACGGGCAAATGATTTAATAATATAAGCTATTTGTACCGAGGCCGCTCGTTGCATCTTCGTGTAATCTCCTCACTAGATGTGTGTTGAGCTTACACATATGCTCATCCTGTCCTTTAGTGTAATGAAACCATGTTTTGTTAACAAAGAAAAGCGCTAGAACCTTACAATATCTTCTTTATGAAATACAGAAAATTATCGTTTTCAAATAGATTGTAAACGTTATTTAAGTTGGAATTTCGTTAAATATTGTATAGGACAGTAAAACAGTACAATACAGCAACGCGAAATTGTTAAACGCTGCAATATTTGAAGATTTTAAATTCCTCCGCGCGCCGTCTCTCCGCGTCACAGCGCCGTCTGTCAATTTATCCACAATTCCCTTGCAATATTGAAAATATCTAACTTTTATATTCTAGATGAAAGTACTTAATGGTAACCCCGCTCGACGTGCCTTTATCTGGCATTCTATTGACATAAAATAAACCAATACATTCAATAGAGATACATGTGTATATTTCACTATTAGATCGGATAACGTATTATGTGTATAAGTGTGTGTTTGTATATAATAAAAATAGATCACCTATAAATACCGAAACACACGTCCTAATGACCGTCAACCCGTAACCAGCTACCGGCAACCGGCGACCGGCAACAATGTTTTAGTTTAATCAATAACGTAATGAGAAGTACAATGTTCGCGGAAGCTGCGCCTACCGCGTACTTGTGTGAGCCACGAGTACCGTCGTTAAACAACCCCTTTATGTGTTGTAATTAGAACATATTTCGCGGAAAGCCGTGTTGTTGTACCGCGTGTACACGCCCGCAACGCTATATTGAAAGAAAACAGTCTATTTTGGAGTTTGCGATTACACATCAACACTACATTATTAAATCTTCAGCTGATTGTTGTGTAAAACAGCTCATATTAAAGTAGTATGCTTCATACATAACACACTTTTAGTTTGAACTATATCATACAAAAGTTGCTAAGTACAGTCACCGCCCTTCCGTAATCTCATCTCATGTCGTCTTCTTACTCAAACAGTCGCTTATGATCAATTTAACCTCCAGCTACAAGAAAACACTTGAGTAATTGTTTCTTTAATAAAAATTTCCAAAAAGTGTAAACAAAAACAAGATCGCGAGGCGAAGCAACTCGCCGTCAACTCAATTAGCATTGTTGCAATTGAATCGCGTAATCCCGTTTCGGAGGCGCTATCTAGTATCTACCCTCTCATTTAGTTCCGTAAATATGTATGCATCTGTCCGGGCTTAGCATTTTATCAGATTTAATATGCATACACGCGCATATTGCACGCGCGCTGAATTCATTATAAATATAAGTATATCACTAGTTCGTGACCTTAAGCTCACTTCTGTTATTTATTTTCAATTTTAACTAATATGTGTGTGTGTGTGTGTGTGCTTTTAAGAGATTATACAATAAATATTTTTCAATTATAGGTAGCAAATATTAACAATGTTACCTTTGGTAAAAATATCTCAAAATGGATTCAGCCAAAAGTTACTACCTACCCAACGTCAGAAAAATTGTCGCACATTATTGTAAGCAAACATTTATATTGATTATTATTTGACCTAATTCACTAAACAAGCATTCCCTTAGCACAATACACGCATCTGGGAACTGTAACTCAATCCGAGTATTTAACACCGAGCCAGTGTCGGGATGAGCAATCGATTTAAACTATCCGTTATCCGACCGGCGACCGCACGTACACGACACCAACAATTGCCTGACACGTACATACACGTCGCTATATATCTGTTTCCTGAGATCCTGTGTAATAATACTAGTTCTAGAACTAACACGCCATTTTGCTATCTCTATCCTATGGAGATGATGTAAGCTTATATTTAATGATAGAGGAGTTCAAAGGAACATTGCATCCCTCTTCCTGCACGAGGAAACCCGGTCATTTGTGTAACACATTTTCTGGATTTCCATACGTGGCCAGACACAGTCGAAGTGTATGAAAGTACCTATACTTTTCTATAAAATAATATAGACAGTTAATGAATAAACCAAGCAGGTACCTACAAACAGTCGCTATTTGCTAATTCCTTGCTAGACCCAGATTATTACATTGCTTCCAAGCAATTAATTATATCACGGGCAATCAGACAGGTAGGGCCAGCCGGCAGATGGAGAGGGCGTTCGATTAGATAACCGTAACCGCCGGCTAACCGTCGGCAACCTGCCCGTGACCGCCGGCAACCGCCCGCAACCGCCGCCAACCGCAGCTATACGTTATTAATGGCCGCCGCAAGCTGTCTTTGGTTATATTTGTCAAGTTAATTTGGATATTTGCTTAGGATTAACGTCCCGAGCGTTTTGCTCGGAATGCTATGTATTTTGCTCGTATATTTTTTTGTGACTAATATTTCTGCGAGTGTTATCCGTAGGGAATTTAATCGCGTGTTATATTCGTTTTTATTTGGTCTTTTATATTTATTGACGTTTAAATTTGCTTATTTATTATATTATACCCATTGGTATAACGTTTTTTTTTCTTCTTAATATTTAATCTATATTCAAAATAGGAATGTCGCGAGAGAAAATCACCAATTCCCATGATTCGTTATGATACGTTACATGGAACCAGCTCTGCCTACACATAAACTCTTATCTGTATCGAACATTTATTAAAATTGGCTGGGAACACATTCGCGTCGCAATCATACGAGAGGCGATATGAAAAATAAGAAAACGTTTTGTATCTGTCGAATTGCGCGCAATCTTCGGGATTGTCGCCCCGCGCCCTGCCGCCCCGCGCCCAGCGCGGCGCACTCACCCCGCAGTCATCCGCCATCATTTAGCCGCGCGATCTCATCGCATTCGCGGATAACTTATTTCACGTAACACTGTGATTTCTTCTTCTATTAAAAGCAAAAAGGGCCAAAATTATAAATCTGTAAAACCCATTTGATTTTAAACATAAAACTATGATATAATCGAATGGGTTTTACAGATGTTGTGTGGCTCAGTAAAATATTTTAATTACATAATATGAGCTAAATATTATACTCGTATCGTCTACATTCCTTAATAAGTCTGGCACGCGAACAAATACGTACACCGCTTGCAAAAAATTATGCCAATACACCGCGGGCGATTATTTTCAAGAAAATTGCACCTCCACTAACAAATTTACTCAAGTTGCCGCTAAAACAACGCCGGGTCATTTCTCGGCGCAAATTTAATAAGCCCCTCGTGCGGTCCGACAGCCCTTATTGCGAGGGCATTAGGGGCGATGTTCGCGCGCGCGATTATCGCCCAGTTTGTTTCGCGCGTTTCTCTGATTTCCCCGAGGTCCGTGTCAAATATTTTTAAATTTTTCGCCGCGGAGACCGCGCTTCCTTTTCCAGAATTGTCTTTATTCTGACATGTTATTTCATTTTGTCTGTTATATTTTCGTTTTCATTCAAATAAATTTGTTTTTATCGCACTTCGGCGGTGTAAAAATAGAATTCGAATTTCGAACGTTATGTAAAAAAATATTGCAAACGAGTGTAAAAGCCGGCGGAATATTTGTAAGTTGATGTTTAGCGCGAATGCAACATACGGAGCGCCCCCGCCCCCGCCCCCACGGCCATCACCACCGCACCACCACCTCGCCTCCACACCACGCCCGTACGCACCAGTACGTAGTGCAAGCTTCACAAAAAATGCAAAGCTATTAACATCGGCCGATCGCCGCAAAACTATTAGAATTTGTGTGAATGTGCGGACATTGCTATATTGACCCAGATCTCGTGTTTGCGATCACGCGCCTGCAACGCTTTATCGAATTACAATATTATAATGGATACATCCGTTGCGATACACAAACAATTTCTATTCAATCAATTCGAGCCGTTCCTTCGATGTAACGTGCAATATTTCCAGTTATCAAATTTCAATCTTCAAAACTAATATACTTTAGTTGAAATGTTTGAATGGAAGATATCTTTGTTTTAATCGTTAACATACTAAGTACATATATAATAATTGTAGTGCTATATTAGTATCGTAAAATATTAAAACTAACAAGTATTGTATTAACGTCGCGAAGCACGTTTCAAAACACGTAATAACATAAGATAAGCGGCAAATGATCATAATTCCTTGTGTCGGAGGCTGCCGGCTGCGGGGTGAGCAACGGCACAATCGCACTCGTCGGAACGCTTATAATTTGGCAACTTTTAATTGTATTTGTTACCCTCTTAATTATCTGACGTCTTCGAGTTCCGTTTGTTCGTTTCTTGGTGGAGTGTTTGCGGAGGCCGACGACCCCGAGCCCGCTCGTGCCACACGAGGAACTCCTTGAACCTTCACAAAACAACTTGTGGACAATACTTCAACATTGCGAATCGATACACAGCGATTGTGGAGCCCTTGTGTCGACCACTACACGTAAACATCTTCAAACATTTCTCGTTCAATGATTACCGTCCAAATCGAACCGAAAACATTGTCCGGAATTTCGTGTTCGACCTTTCCTCATTATGTCATGTGACAAAAGCAGTGTATTATCGAATTATAATTTACGACGTAAACGATAAATCTTGTCGAAAATTACAAATTGTGCGAGTCGTCGGAGCGATGGAGGAGTTGGTTCGCGTTTGATTGATCGGCTCCGTACAAATGGTCGTCATGTACACTGCGAGCTGAGAGCGGCGACCTTGCAGCGGTCGAGAAGCTAATAACTCTGATAAATCACCTTCCATCGCATTCGGAATTAGTAACAGGCGGATTTAATGGCGCACTTACACGGTTTTATTTTCTTAAAAACTGACAGCTTAGATGTATGGGATCGCTGATTAAATCGTTCAAATACTTAACTTTTATAACGACCCCATTGTAAGCTGGAAAATCTTTGTTTGAAAGAATTATAATAATTTCTTATTATTGATCGATTCTAGTTATTGGACATTTTGAAACTGGTTTAAAAAATAATTACAATGTATAATCTACAAAACTGCAATATACAAACAGAACTCCGCAGATAGACATAAAAATGTTTCAGAAATGTTATCTAGACCATATCTTGACTGAAACTGAACAGTGAATTTGTAAATTCGCAAACGCTCCCTTCAAAGGGGAAAGTATCAGCACGTAATTAAATTCATTTTTCTTACTTATCCTTTTACAAATGAACCTTAATCTTCGAAGTTCAGAAACAACTTTTTAAGTACCATTTATAATGAAAGTATTTGATGTAACGAGTTGAAGCTCCTTTCACATCTCTGCTTAGTTCAATTTGTTAACGTTCAATCGAGACTCGGACTGTACTTAACACTATCTTAAAGAAAAATCTAACTACGAGTGAAGGTTTCAATATCCGTTCTCGGCGCTGTGGCTAAAGGCAGCCTGATTACTTACATTCATTCGTATACACCATACGACTTCTCTGCTACGGCGGCAAAGTAATTTTTTGGCTAAAATTTAGAAACAGCAAAAGTTAATTAAACGTGAAGATTTTCTCGGTAAAACGTGTCCCATTTCTGAGCGCGAATTTCGCAACCAAAATACATTCCTGCTCCACGCTAAGTAACCTCACATTTAAAGGAGTAAATTGTTTAAGTTGGCCCGTTAATAAAAACTTGTAAAGTACAATTAAATAGAAGCCCTCATTAGACGCGGCGCGACGCTAAGCTCATTATGTCCTCTTTGCGACTCCATCGTTCCTTTACACTCCCTCCTGGGCTGCTCACTGCTGTGCTCGCCAGCGATGTACACCGCTGTAATTTGATTGTTTTATTAGCCAGTAATAAGTCCCCTACATTATTGCCCTCGGCTCAGGCTCCGGACGAGCAGCTTTTTACACTTGAAATCCTTAATTCATCTGCCATTTTGTCTTTATCAACCACCATTAAACATGAAAGTGGTTTTATCGTTTGTGTCTGTGTAGCCTCGGATTTGGATGAAGTTTGAGATACATTCATATTATCATTCCTACGACAGATGAAACGTATTTTAAATTCAATGAATTATGTAAGTCTTAGTAACCGAGTGTAATAAATGACATTCGTAAACAATATCCAGGAGAATGAAACAGCAGGGCATAGTTATATCGTACTATGTTACACTTGCAGTTAAACCGACGTTAACAAAAGGCTAAGCTAACGGGTGTTTGTCAAGTTTTTAACAACAGTTAGACGCGTGGAGTTATCAGTAATCTCTGCACGCAGCCACTTCCAGATATGATGTATTGTTTTCAACAAAGACTACAATGAACGGACATAGTGTGTTGCTGTTTTATATGGTGGCCAATAATATGTTGGGAAAAATATGTGATTTTCGGTTTTTATGTGGCCTAAACCACTCTGTCACACTCATACTTAATCACGATCAATCTCCTCACTCGACGCCGCGACGATCGTTCTGCTATTTAGTCTTACGTGCCTATAAAGTGTGTTGATGTGCTTATGCTTATGCGTATATGTTTATTAAAATGCTATGAGAAATTTTATTTACCTAAGTTACTATGACACCTGTGACTAGTAGTGACTGAGTAATGCAATCCAGTACGAAGTTCCAGAAGACTAGCACTCGACAACCCAGTGACGTCACTGCTTCAACGCTATTTTGTGGAAGGCAATCCATGGCGCGCGCGGAACGAACGATCGTAGGAGCGAGCGGTTGATAGCGGGTAATACGCGCGTCGCAATTCCAGTTATCGCTCGTCCTAATCCCCTATTTATTGCGAGATGGATCTGGAATTAGGGATCACGCAGCGCCTTCATTTGCCTCGCAACGTGCCACGAGATATGGCTAATGGGAACGCTGTGTGTCTTCACTCGTTTTGAGAACACATCCGACTGGTGTATGCTTGAATGTTATCGCGTATAAACAAGAATGCCTCTTCAGTCAACTTAACGGCTGCTTTCCGTAGACTTTAGCGTAAACCAAGATCGAACAATAAGATTGAGAACAATCTACACGCCAATAACATTAAGAGAGAACCTATTTAAGTTGTTCAATACGAACCGTTGAACTCCAAATATTAATTATCAGATGCATCTCAGGTACGAGTAGAAAGCGATCGCTCTATAATTAGTTCGCTAATGGATTTTTTATCTTTAATCTCGTGTACTGTAATCAGCTATTCTGTTATGTTGTCGATGATTGAAGCTATTGTTCTAGTTGTTCTAGCTGCCCCATGGGCGGACAGTTAGCCAATTATTAGCAACAACTTAAGATAATATGGGACAACATTCAATCATTTCGTGTTCGGTTTGAAGCACAGCTATTTTTTACACCCGACACAAAAACGACGGGGTGTTATAAGTTTGACGTATGTGTCCGTCGGAGGCAACGTAGCTTCACATCGAATGATCCGATTTTCATGCAGTTTTTTTTGTTTGAAAGGTATATCAGTCGAGAGTGTATAAAACTATTTACGCTAACCAATGCATTTAAATATTAACGTGTTCGACGTATTATCACAGACGTAGCTTGAGACCGTGTGAAGAGCTTAATCAATTTGCAATGGTACATTTTACGAATTATATATTAATTGAGTAATAAAGTTAAGAATCAACATGGTTTAATCGGTTTTTATTTATTGTTGCTATATAATTTGTGTCTAAGTGTCAGGAATGTTCCAGTTGCAGTTATTGACTAGCAACTAGAGAGACAAAGAAAGCGTTGAAACGATTTGGCGCGCATTGAATATGAATGTCGGATGTAACATGCTCAGGGAGTCACATGTCCGTTCCCAGGACGTTATGCACTTGCAAGGCTATGTTTATAACGATTTCATTACTACCCTCTCACCCACCGCTTAACGTAATTACACAGGTAGGAATGATGAGCGAGCACAATTACCGCGGCCCGAAGTAGATTTAATAGAAAGCCTATTATTACCGTTTCTTTGTACGGAATACGCTTCATATTATTTTCTTATAGCCGAGTTTATTCCGCGATACTCGGAACATAAATCACATCCCGTACGAGCGAACGGACATTGAAAAATATGCTTATTTGTAGCGAATACAATGTAATATTGTTAGAAGAATATCTCGAGCGTCGGATCGATTACATTACGGCGCGGCTCGGACGTTCGGCCGGCACTAAGCGTTGGAATACTTTCGCAACAGTGAGCGGTGACGCGACGGAATTCCAGCAGCCAGCGGACTCTAAAAAGTTTTAGTGGGGCGGTTTGTTTGCGGCGGCCCGGAGCGCTCGTTACCGCCCGGCGCCCGCCGCGGTGAGCGCGCAACATTTACACGCTAAAAGTAATTTGCGATGTCACTTCGTTACTGCTATTTACGAATGTAAAACAAAAAGCCGGTAATGACGGCGCTGGAATCGCGCGCGGCCGCAGGCGTGCCAACTGCCAACTGCCAGCGTCTCCTCGTAGTGCCAACATTAATCAAATTAACTTGTACTGCTACACGCCGAGTACGCTACGATAGTTCTTTTATCTCGATGAAACAAACAAGAACAATAAATGAATTCGTCATTCTGAGAAAATGTTATTTCTATTCTTTCTGTTAATAGTTACAATATCCTCCACGAGACACAAACCCATTAAAGGTAAATTAGCTTGCTATTTTCGGAAGCTCGTGTAGCAAATTGTTATAATATAAAAATAATAAAAAAGAAATATTACTTTACGTCTATAAATACTTTTATTTCAAAAACTGAAGTAAATAATTTTTAAATCTCATTAGTTACTATTACTTACATCACATTCCTTCCCGCTTTTATCTCATGCAGGTAGAAATATAAAACTCCAATCATCTTACAAGAAGACACTTCGATGTCTTTCAAGGAAATAGAGGAAATATAATGTCAATAGCAATGTATTGTACACTTGTGTTGCGTGTTGCGGAGCGGGGTCAATGGCCGCCCGACAAAGGTCCAGTTAGGTCCTGAAAGCTTTTGTCAACACGTTACACTTTGATGGAATTGTATTTTATTTTCGCTCTCGAACAACTCTTTATGCGTCTAACGTCTGAAGGATATTCACAAAGATCGGCCGAGAAGCGATGCCTTGCTCAGATAACATGATAATGTTGGTGCATTGATGCCGGGCACGCAAGGAGAGGTAATACTCGCTTCATGCCTAAGATAGAAATTTCATTCGTCATTTATTCAAAAGCTTACATAACCCCACATTTCAAAGCAGTGCAAATTAGTGATTTGTTTTAATTATGAATTCCGCAAACTATATCATTTTTGATGTTATTATAAGCAACACTTGAATCTACAATAATTTGTGCATACGTCGGTGTTGGACGTCAAACGTCTGCCCTCAAAGGGGACATCAATGAAATACATCAAACGCTTGTGACCCACATTAGACTAGTTTTATTCTAAACAAGCTGGTGGTCGGATGGCAGGAAGGGAGGTGGGGCGGGGGGCGAGGAGGGGTAGGGTGGCCCGGGCAGGGGGGGCGCGGGGGGGTAGTAGTGGACATTTGCAACTCAAACACGATCGCAATTTGTCGGATTGAAATTATCGGGTGCAGCGGCTAATTTACGTGTTCTCTTGTCCGCAGATGGCGCGCTCCGCCAAGCGGCTCCTCGACGTCAGCACGTCAAACGCCTTTTTTGTAAGTACCGGCTTTGTCGACATGTCTACTCTGTTACGACACCACACCACACCACACGTGACAGTGAGCGATTAACATCGCCTGTAAATTCAGCAATGCATGCATGGTTTCAATAATAAAAACGAAAGACAACAATTACCATTATATGTATGTGCCTTTGTACTCGACTGTAACTTAGTACAAAAGTTATAAGGTAGTATATTTGCGCAACGTCCAACGGCACTTACACCACTGAATCGTTTCACATAAATACAAGCAATTAGCATACGCCAATAAATCTGTCGAAAATATTGATAACGTTCCTCGCGAGCGTTCCGCAAACAATTCGTCGCAGTTATCGTAATTAAATCCGCATACAGCGAACCGTCTATTTGGCCGACAAATCGCCGACATTCACCGACAATTCGCCGACAATTAACAGTTTCCGATTAAACGGCTCGGTGTTGTCGCACGGCTGCGTGCGTCCAGGTACAAAATCTGCATAATGCCCCACTCATTGGCGCGCGTTTGTCGCCGCCAAATGAAGCGCGGAATGCACCCGCTTGCGCGCCGGGCCTCCGGGCCCCCGGGCCCCCGGGGCCTTCAGTCTCATTACACATATTCGAGCAAGATTCATATTATAATGCATTCTATATTCGCATGAGACTCGAACACAGTTGCAATGAATGCTTGAATATTCCGAACCGATCTCAATACAAATAATCCTTGAGCAAATCCACTGCCCGATTTTTCATATTTAGGTCAGTCGAAGCGGCGTCCTAGAATAGGTCTATCAATGCGTCAAGAATGGAAACGTAAAGCAATAAGGAAGCTCCACAAAAGCTTGGAGCGAGTCTCGTCCGTGATGTCCAGCGGCGCTGGCCGCGCGGCGCCCCCGCGCGCCACGCTAACAAGTGTCAGCGGCCGCTGGTCAGGAAAACGCAAATATTCGCAAAATGTGCACTGTAATAACCCGAACGCTGCAGCTTTTATTTTTCGTATCGATGCTCGAGCCTCGGAAATTGGTTTTAGTTACTGCGTTGTGGAAACTACTATTCGAAATAGATTATCGAGCTTCGTGCGTGGTTAGCGCTAAATATGTGAGCAGCCGCGCGATCTAATCGCTCACGGGCCGTCGCATTATTATTGTACCTACAACTGGCTCAGTTTTATTGTCGGGCGTTAATCCGTTATTCAAGCTTTCAATAACGGAGATAGGGGGTCGCGGAACCTCGCAAATGTTTTAATGTAATGAAGCGACGCCGCAATGAGCGCATTTTATGAGCATTCCCCGAAATGAAAGCGTCGACATAACGCAAACGTTATTCACACGAACGTATGAAATGGCGCGGAGCATTTGGCTTCCAAATTATATTTTTCAAAACGCTCCACTTTATGACGCGGAATGGACACGAAAAAGTAGAAATGAAAAGTCGTGTGCAAATTGTGATAAACTGAAAATTGAAGCTTGGCACACGTCAAACAGCCACTTTTGGCAACCTGGATCACTTTGCGAACTAACATATGTGAGCTAATTTTGTAGCATTTCTGCTCTGAATATTTTAAAAGATTTAACGACCTGTTTGGGGTTATTAGTTAGTTTAAAAATAATTCTTGCTTTATAAATTTGTTTTGCCTTCTTGGTTCATATTCATGTTTGAGTTGCTGTGAATCAATAATTAACACTTGCAGGTTTGACTTTGAAAGTACTATATGATAATTCAAAGTACCTGGAAGTATCTACAGGCAAAAAAATAACGAGCTACAATAAAAGTAAAGCAAGCAAGCTGAGCTGTGCGCCGTGGGGTCGCTGGCGCTGGCGTGTAATGTTATTCGGGATGTCACTCGTCCTAATTCCCGCAGCGCTCGTGAGCCCGCGGCCGCACTCGGCCCAAGCATTTTTAATCACAAACCCGACAAATTCATTCACTCATTTGAATAACAGCAATGTTTGCAAAGAGACCGCCAAGGTCCGTGAGGATCTTTAATTTTTTAATTAATTTAAATGTTTGCAACCTCTCTTTGGGTATATTTGTAGAATAATTTCAATGACATTATAAATGATAACATGTACGAACAAGGTCAAGTATTTAAAGATTATAGCTAAAAATATAAAATCCTCTTAAATTTGATTTAATTAAAAAATACAACGTTCACAAGTTAACATTCGAACCGGAAGCAACGCAAGCAAATTTGCACGTGAAAGTATTTTCTGACTTTTCAAACAGCTGAAGCACCGCGGGTTCCCAACTTGTAAAAATTACTGTATGAAGTAGCGCACAACAAGTAATTTTTAATTAGTTACGTTGCCACGTAACTAATTAGTGTTCGTGCGGCAGGCTGCGCTGCGACGGGCGCGAACCTTTCTGCATTTAACTCACAACAACTACGAAACTCACAATATTAAATTCATTTAAGTTATTCAATTACTATTGAATGATTATAAAACATATACAAAAAGTGCATTGCCCTCCAAAATCCAACATTCGCAGGATCGTAGGTAATCCACGGCGAATGAATCAAAAGCTCTCACTAATCTATACGGATCCGTGAATTGTTAACAGAAAACTGATTTCCCAAAAACAACGGAACATTTATAAAACAAGAGAGCGCGAGAATGCGCCACTTTATTGGATTTTAGTTTGGAGCACCGAGTCCGGGCAGCGCTGCAGCCTGCAGTTGTGCACACTGTGCAGTGCCGATTGTGCAGTGTGCACACGGGCACACCGCACTCCGTGTGGCGCCGAGCAGTGCCGTGCGCGCTCTGTGCTCGCTCTGTGCTCGCTGCGGGCCGTGTCGGAATACGAGCGATATTCCAAAACGATTCCGGCCCAGTCCATAATTCCAGGTTGCGGACAACGCTTTATTCTGTGCGTACCTATGTGACGACACAAACGTAACAGTATTGCTCACATTTCAAAATCGTGTTTCATAGACGTTATTAAGGATGTTTCCGACACGATATCTGTAAACCGTTATGCAAATGCACTTCGAGTATAAATCTATTTAATCCCTTAACGTTCAAAACAGCAACGACATTTTAAAAATTCAAATGCGATTATCCGCGTACTGTGAAACGGTTGAAAACATAAATAAATCGCGAATAAGCTCCATAAAGCAATGGAGTTGCGAAGCGGCACGATACAACACAAACGCAGAAGTGCGAGCGACGGCCGCGGCGGGATCAACAACACCTCCCGCCTCACAAAAGGCGACTCGAAACTTTCCGATGCCATCTTGGCTACAATTGAATCTTCACTGGGAATAATAAACTTATTTGCGAGAAACTATCCTCTTTGTAGAACGAAGACTGTTGATGTTGCATCGGTATCGCCGGTAATGGCCGGTAATCGCCGTCTAACATAATTAACTCGACGAATTTGAAGCTGAAATCCGTGCGACGCTGAGATCTGCTAATTGTTGTAAAGGGGGAAAGTAATAAAAGTGCCTGCCTTTGAGCGGAGGAGCTGCCCCGGGCTCTTCGCCGAGCGCATTTTAATAAATTAAAACTTCGCGAAATTCCCATTCCAATAATTTCTGTTTTACTTTTTGCGCGCGCTCCGCTCAATCCCGCTCTCTACATTGATTTCGTTATTTTATAATGGAAGGCTATCAATTTCCATAAAATATTGCCGCGTGTATCATAACATTTGTATGTTTGAGAAAAATGGAAATGCGGCCACATTTGCTATAAGATAACGGGAATTCAAGGAATCGCAGAAAATTTATTCCCGAATATATGTATTCCACTTCGCTTTTAATTTATGACTTATTAAAACTGTATATTTTCCCAATGCAAATTTACTTCACTCATTGACACCGTTTTGTTTGTAGGATTATTGATTGCATTTTAGTCAAAATCTACTCTGAGTTATAGTCGTTCTACAAAGCTCAAAACTAATAATTCCGTCTAACATTTCAGGTGCTGCTGTTGTCGATCCAGCTGCTGGCGTGGCGCAGCGGCGCGTCGGCGCTGGCCAACTGCCCCGGCGGCTGCAGCTGCAACGACGACACGCTGGTCGTGGTGTGCGAGGAGAGCCGGCTCGACGTGCTGCCCATCGCGCTCAACCCCTCCATCCAGCGCCTCATCATCCGCAATAACAAGATCAAGACCATCGACGCCTCCATGCAGTTCTATACCGAGCTGCAACATCTCGACCTCTCCCAGAACCATCTCGTTAATATACCCAACAAAAGCTTCGCGTTTCAACGGAAACTCCAAGAACTACATCTCAATCACAACAAAATATCGTCAGTCACGAACGCTACGTTTCACGGCCTCAATTCTCTAACAGTCCTCAACTTGAAACACAATTTCCTGGAAGAGCTCACGAATGGGGTGTTTTCTACTCTTCTAAGATTAGAGGAACTTAACTTGGGGCAAAACAGAATATCCAGAATAGAACCGAGGGCATTTGCCGGCCTCTCCGCGCTGAGAATACTCTATTTAGATGACAATCAGTTGAGCTCAGTTCCTACGGCTTCCTTTAGCTTATTGGGAAGTCTGGCGGAACTTCACGTTGGACTCAACGCTTTCTCCTTTTTACCCGATGATGCCTTCGCTGGTCTGAACAGATTAGCCGTCTTAGATTTGAACGGAGCCGGTCTCTCGAATATAAGTGAAAATGCCTTCAGAGGTCTTTCAGGATTGAGAAGTCTGAATCTTTTTGGAAATCGATTGAGTGTTGTGCCTACTGAGCAGCTGTCTGGCCTCACGAGGTTAGAGGAGTTATACGTGGGACAAAACGACTTTATCAGTTTGGAAAGTCATTCCTTTAAAGGATTAAAGAATCTTAAATTTGTTGACATTACGGGGGCGACTCAACTCGAGCGTCTCGCTAAAGGCTCTTTCGAAGATAATTTAAACTTAGAGACGATAGTGCTATCGAACAATAAGAAGTTGGCGATCTTAGAGGAGGGAAGTCTACTGGGCCTTCCGAAACTGAGACACGTATCGTTGCGAGATAACGCTATTATAACTTTGAGCGAAACGACGTTCGTCGGCAAAGAGCTAAAGCAACTAGATATAACTGACAACCCTATTTTCTGCGATTGCCAACTGCTGTGGCTTCGAGAGCTTTTAAATGAAAAAAGCAATTTTACGCAAATCCAGTGCGCCAGCCCGGAACACTTAAAAGATAAGTATTTAAGAACTTTGAACGCTGATGACTTGGGCTGCGTCTTGCACGACTCGAGACAGCAAACGATCATTTGCATCATTGTCGTGGCGTGCGTCGCTACCATAGCCACCTTAGTACTCATTCTGTACAGATATCGCAAGAGCATGCAGGAGAAATTGAAGGACTACAAGTGGAACAAAGGTCGCAAAAACCTCGACTACCACAAGCCCATATCTACAGAAGAAGACTGCATCGTGCGCGGCATCCACCCGTCGCAGTACCCCGCGCCCCCGCACACCCCCGGCCTCAGGCCGATTCCCGTGACGGAGCTGTAGCTAGAGCTTTACGCCTCGCCGAGCGTGTTCTTCATGTCGGGCGGCCAGGGCTCCGCGCGCCGGCCGCCGCGCTCGGGGGGCGGCGGCACCATGCCCGCCAACGGCTTCACGTACATCGGGGGCGACGCGCGCCCGCCGCCTCTCACGCTCAACAACGGGGCGCCCCTGCCGCATCTCAACAACGGCTCCTTGCGCTCCTTGCCAGAGAAGAAAAAACGCAACGGCGTCGCGTGCCACCCGGAGAACTTCCAGAGGAATCTCGACACGAGATACTCGCGCAAGCAGGAGAACGGGTACCTACGCAACTCGGAGACGGTGCTGGGGTTCGCGCGGGAGCGGGAGCGGGAGCGGGAGCGCTACGAGCGCGACGCGGTGGCGGCCGACTACAGCGAACCCGAGTACTCCATCATCCCGGAGAGCTTCCGCGAGGACTACCCGCGCGCCTGCGCGCACTCCAACACCTTCAACTGTTGAGGCCCGCCTCACACGCTTCTTCTTGTGATCTTGAAAACGTAGCAATAATTCTTCATTCCGTTATTTCTTCCTAGGGATGAATTCTTGTGATGGACGTAGTGCTCTAGATAGTGTCGGTGTACGTGCGACCAGTGAGGACTATCCTACGCCGGTTTCGGTCATGAGAGTACCTTATTTGTAAATTATATATTAAGTAACGACGGATCTATTTTTCAATGGGACGCGGTGCGTCGAAAATGAGACTTTAAGGGGTGCGGTGGTTTCGTATCATCTATAGTAAAGTGTAAGGTATATCCGACGTATATCTTGTGTATATAGTATTTAAACTCAACATAGGTGAATAGTGATCTAGTTTCAAAGCAATAATCGCATACTGATGATATGAAGCTGCCATTATCGTACGATGTACAGCTAGTCGAATAAGTGGACGGCAAGAGGCGGCGGGGCGCGCGGGGCGCGGGGCCGGTGGCGCCGACGCGGC